>OZ020285.1:4393611-4560253 GCA_963971205.1 Aethes cnicana
ATTAAAAATGAATTCCTGGCTCCCGCACTCTGTGCTCGCTCGTCGCTGCCGGCTCGCGTACGGAGTATTCGCTTGAGGCCGCGCCCGGAGCCCCGCGAGTGTACTGTGTGCAGTGAGTGCGGTCGATGCGGTGAGCTGGCTGGCCGGAGCGGCCGGGGCGGCCCGAGCGATGCGGGCTGCTAGCGGCCGCGGCATGGCGCGCCGCGCCGACCCCCCCTCACTCCCACCATGAGCGACCTGCAGGCAACCTTCGAGTTCTCCGTGGAACTCTACAAGTTCTACAATGTCGACCTGTTCCAAAGAGGGTGAGTGAGGACGGTTTTCCTAACGTGCCGGCAAAGAAATAGATAACGAATACTATCTCTGGATTAATCTTATCTTATCTCTAAACCTTTAGGTATTATCACACCACAAAATTTACACACAATATGACACAATACTTAACTGAAAGCTGTCTCTTGAAATAAAACCGCTAGTTCAGCTATAAAATACCTGAAATCCTACAAGGGTAGGTACCGGATTAAATGTCACTTAGCGTGGCCATTAAACTCCCCCGCATACTTAGCAAGACCTGCACCTTAATGAGCTGTTAAAGGCGATATCGATACTTACATGAACAGCTCCTTAATATTCATCTACCTTGACAGAGTTGACTAATTAAACATTAGAGCAATCGATACTCGCATTCCAAAACATTGGAGTTGGAGCGTTGCGAAAGTGCCGGCGCGAAAAGTGCGTACACCACGGCTAGCCTAGTTCGGTTACACAATCTAGCTATGTAATCAGGGTCAGCTTATAACCTCGAAGCATTGTTAATCTCAAGCTATGTTCTAGGAAGCGCTGGTAAATTTTGTAGTAGGCCCGGGCTATCGAGCTTTGCTCTGGTAATAGGTAATAGCTAAAAAATAGTTGTCTCAGGAATGTGATCTAGCTAGATGGATTTGTCGACCCTATAAGTATACCAAATTGCATCAAAATCGTTACAGCCGTTTCTGAGATCGTTTGTGTAAAAATAAATATAGGCTAAGTACTAAATGAATCATAAATTGTACGAGTAATAACATGCGGGAAGGTCCTACACTACATCATAGAGCCAAATAGAGCATGAAGAGGGAAGAAAATGAACACACCTTCAAATGCCACGTTTTAATGTAGACTTGTATTACTAGACACTTATTCTTTCAACCTCCATTACAAGTAGGCCTGCCTACCTATAATTATTCAGTTTAATTAGTTAGGTCTCGCGACAGATTACTCTTTTACTTCATTACTAAAATTTCGTTTAAAATAATCTCTTGAAAATCTCGTGAGCAACTATCGACATGAAATTAATAAGTAAGTATATATTTAATACTACACGTGTACACGTTGATAGCCGTTGAAAGTCACGTTCAGGGGCTATATTCGAAGTCTTAAATAGGGATCTCCCTGTTCCCTATAGGATCGCTCACGCGTCAAGTTGAACTTTAAACTAGCTGCTTAATCTTCACGCGGTACGTGAGCGATCCAATAGGGAACAGGGAGATCCCTATTTAAAGACTTCGAATAATGCCCCTGGTTAAAAGACGGAACGTTCTTAAGACTGAGTGTTTCAAGACCAGTCTTATGAATAGTGTCAGATACCTATCTTATTGTGACTGTGAACTGTCCCAACTAGTTACGGGATCGGGGCCGAGGACAATCTGTTTACGAGTTCGCATACTTCGGGCAGCTCCAAATGGAATTTGCAGGAGTTTTAGTAACTCTTGGCGGAAAATAGGATATCGTATGAATGAGGTTATACTTATTAATTACTGCCAGTAGGTAATTGCAGGTGAGGTCAGGTTCCTTAAACATGACAGATATGGTTTTAAATAGGTACAGAATGGAGAAATAAGAAGAAATATTTAAGAATTCAATACTATTGTTTTTTAATTATATTAAAACTAGCTGACCTCGCGGACTTCGTACCGCCTTAGAAATGTTTCTTTTGGGTATGAAAAATAGCTTACGTCCCATTCTCAGACCTACTGAACGTACACTCCCAATTTCATAAGAATCGGTCAAGCCGTTTCGGAGGAGTATGGTTACAAACACTGTGACACGAGAATTTTATATATTAGACTAGCTGACCCCGCAGACTTCGTACCGCCTTAAAATGAAAAAAAATAGCTTAAATCCTATTCTCAGACCTACTGAACATACACACCAAATTTCATAAGAATCGGTCGAGCCGTTTCGAAGGAGTTTGGTTACAAACACTGTGACGCGAGAATTTTATATATTAGACTAGCTGACCCCGCAGACTTCGTACCGCCTTAAAATGAAAAAAATAGCTTACGTCCTATTCTCAGCCCTACTGAACATGTACACCAAATTTCATAAGAATCGGTCGAGCCGTTTCGGAGGAGTTTGGTTACAAACACTGTGACGCGAGAATTTTATATATTAGATTATAACGAAAATTTTCAAAAACATTGTTCTTCATGGTTGGCTATTACACGGGAGATAATGATTATGATGACCCTCTAGCAGCGATGCAATATATGATCCTTTTTCATCGAGTTTCTGTAAAAAATCTACCTCTAAATATCCTACCTCTTATTTGCACACACTGTATTAAGTATGTACTTGAATAAATAATATGATATTACAAAAGTAGACTTAGGCCCGGTTCCTATATCCACGAAACGCCTCGTTTTGCCTACGGACGGTTGATTTTTGACATTTGTTCCATAGAGAATCTGTCAAATTTTAACCGTCCGTAGGCAAAACGGGGCGTTTCGTGGATATAGGAACCGGGCGTCAAGCTGTTTATAAGTTTACTAGCTTCAGGCCGCGACTTCGCCCGCATGGAATTCGGTAATCGCGTTCCCGCAGGAACTATTATTTTTTCCGGGATAAAAAGTAGCCCATATCCTTTCCCGGGACCCCAACTATCTCCGTACCAGATTTCATCGAAATCGGTCAAGCGGTTGAAGCGTGAAGAGGTAACAGACAGACAGACAGAGTAACTTTCGCATTTATAATATTAGTATGGATAAGTCTTTAAATTCGTACTATTCTAAGTGCCACTACCAATGTCCTTGTCCCTTATTTCATTTCAAATCAAGTAGGATCGAGTCATAATATTAAGTTCTGCGAGGTAGCTACGAAGCCTACGACGTAGCGTCGTAGCAGCGTAGCACATTATCAACTTAACGCTTATTTATTTAATGATTTTCTACTACAGCCTATTTGCGTCCCACTGCTGGGCACAGGTCTCCTCTCATCACGAGAGGGTTTTGGCTATACCTAGTCCCCACGCGGGCCCAGTGCGGATTGGAGACTTCACACACATCTTTGAATTACTTCGCAGATGCGTGCAGGTTTCCTCACGATGTTTTCCTTCACCGTAAAGCTCTGTGGTGAATTCAAATTGAATTTCACACATAAGTAAACTTAGAGGTGCGAGCCGGAAGCGAACCCGCGACCCTCTGCATGAGAGGCGGTAGGTCGAACCACTAGGCCACCACGGCTTCCTTAACGGCTTATTTAATGACTTAAGCCCCTATAAAAGTGCATTAATAGTGCATCGCATGCAATATGCATTGCATGCAGAAACACCATTCGAAGCTCGTTTATATCAAGCCTTTCAGCAGCGCTTAAATTTTACAATACCGACTTCATTTTATCATGGACTTAATTTTAAAAATTCGACGGCCGGACTGGTCCACTTGGTAGTGACCCTGCCTTCTGTTCCGATGGTCGCGGGTTCGAGTCCCGCTCGGGGCAAACTTTGTGTGATGAACGCGAATGTTTGTACTCGAGTCATGCATGTTTAGTATTTATATATGTATGGAAAACAAGATGTTTATTAAAACTGATTCACATACAAATTCGGCGAATTAAAAATAAAATAATTGAATTAAAAATAAAATTTAAAACTAGAACTAAAAATAACTATAGAAAAAACACCCCTTCCAAAATTATATGTATGTATTTCTCTATATAAGTATTTATATCGTTGTCTAGCACCCATGGTACAAGCTTTGCTTAGTTTGGGGCTAGGTCAATAGGTGTGAAATGTCCCAAGATATTTATTTATTTATTATTTATTTATAATTAAGAGTCCCCAAGTGCGCACCGCGTTTTTCAACTTTTCAACTAATATCTCTGCTCCACTATTACTTGTAAAATTTGGTGTCAATCTGATATGTAGTTTGCGAATTAAATTAAAACTTTACTACGTTTGTATGGAGAAAGGAGCGTACTGGGGACCCATAAGCTGTTTCGTTTATCCTGCCATTTTAACTATACATCCACGATGTCGGTAGGCTTTCAACATGATGGATGGAGCGATGACCTGGTAAAAATCGCGGGAATACGGCGGATGCAAGTGGCATAAAGACCAGTCGCCGGGTGGACGTATTTCTAATGTATTATTAGAATAATTCTAAATAATAGTAAAACGGTTCTTTTTCAGAACAGTCATACGAAAACTTTTTGATATGAAATTAGCTTACAGTACGGTACACGGTAACTATAGCTCTAACTTGCGTAGTCACATCATATTCTCTGTTATAGGTACTTTGAGAAAAAAAAACTGATTTCGTATAAGTACTTTTACCTCGAAGTATAATGGTAGTCTTGACAAATGAGGTGCCAAGCCATGTGGTTAACGAGCGACATTCATTGATTGTCTGTCTTACTTGTACTAAAGTATACATGTAACAAAATAGACGTAGGTACCTTTATACTAGGTACATTCAGCAGCAAAACTATATGCTCTATCGTTGTGGCCAAAATGAGCTTACACGATTCTATTACTTGGTAAGAAGCACGAGTAAAATGTAAATTTTTGACGGGTCAGTTTTGATAGGTATGTACCGATTTTTGTGCTGTTTAATATATGTTTACTTATAGAAACTTCTGTTGTGCTAAAAACCAAATGTTTTATACTGCGAGATCATGATCATGACGACGGATTTCACTGACCTGGGCTGCACTGTAAAAAATAAGCAAAAATATATTGTTAAAATATTATAAAAATGTTTTTCTCGAACCAAAAGCTCGATGAAAAGATGCGTTATTATACTGATACCTGTAGCGGCATTACGTTTGGCCATCCGTTTGCGATGCGGATTACGACGGTAGTTTTTCAAGACGAGTGTCGCGCATAAGGTTCAGTTTCGTATATAAAAACTACTTCGCGCACCTCGCCCTTTGACAGTCGTAATCCACATCGCACAAACGGACTGGTTAACGTAATACCGCTGAAAAAAAGGACTACCAAATGTTCACCTAGTTATAACCAAAGCTTGATTACTGCGTACACAAAAAGTGACTTGCGAACTATGTCTTATTATAGTAACCAACCAGTCTTAGTAGTAGCACTGAATTAGTTTTGTTAGTTGATCAAGTTTTATTTTTTCATAACGAAAGTTTACTTATTTTTGATTAAAATTTGACTAGTTTGGCTAATCCTTTTTTGAGTATGCTGCTGTAATAATAAATATACATTTATATTTATGCTGCTGTAGTTTTTAAAACAAAGTCAAAGTGCGTAAAGAGATTAGTATACTCAGCTGGTTATCGCGATAGGATGAGTTCTAAAAAATACAACCCATAAAATAGTATCGTAAACCATACTCCGCACCGTAAATCTAGTGTACTGCATATCATGTAAAACCGAGCATGTGCAAACACGAAGCGCAGTTTAAAAGTCGTTTCACCATTATACCTACTTACCTCCTTATCTAGAAAATTTCTATAATACCAGTTTTATAAGAACCATAATATATACTTTTATATCTAGACAAAATATTCTCAAATCTGAATCATTTGTATAGTACGACACAAATTAGGAGGCGCGCGGATTATAAAATAATAGACTCAGCATCAACGGCTTATAGCTTCGCCGCGCGCTTTCTATACGTTGTGTGGTGCTATAACAGGGGTTCACGAGACATAACAAAGAGTGTTTTTGTTTTTTTAAGTGCCTTACTAACAGACGCCTTATATGTATAATACATATTACGTACGGCTTGTTAGCAACAAGCAAACCACATGGTCATTGCACTAGCGTATGTTAGCAAGTTGATAAAAAACAAAATCACTCTTAGAAAAAGTAAGGTAAACCTAGAATTACAACCTTCATACAAGTCATTGTACGCCCGAAATAAGTAAGTATTAAATGCGACAATAAGTAGATGTCGCTGCTAAGGTAGCATGTAGTATACAAATGGGGGCTATCGCGTGTGAATTTGCCACTAGAGGCGCTAGTGTCGCGTGAGGTCCAATAACATTCACTTTTCACTGGTTTTGGCGGGCTTCCTGATATAAATCATAATTTCTTTAATTTACCTGTTGAAAACTGATCTCCTTCGTGAAATTATCGCAAATATGGATTATTTGGCTATGAATGTAAACGCTTTGAAAAAAAAAACATTTTTTCCAAACAAAACGAAACTGCACAACATTGCGGCATAGCTACTCGATATGATGATAGTTATTTATAATTAATAAACTTTGTGAGATTCAAGATTGAAAACTTTGTTTCGTATACCATCAGACACGGCCAGAATTGCAAGAAAATCTTAGTTATTCTAATTATATAAATAAACTGTTCGTACGGGTTGATGAACTAATTCACTCCTCGGCAGTGTGTCAC
Organism: Aethes cnicana; assembly: GCA_963971205.1. Classification (NCBI taxonomy): domain Eukaryota; kingdom Metazoa; phylum Arthropoda; class Insecta; order Lepidoptera; family Tortricidae; genus Aethes; species Aethes cnicana. The sequence continues at coordinate 4,400,243 of OZ020285.1, forward strand.
CGGGCTATTTTTACAGTGTTTATCGTATTTCAACAACTGAACAAAATGAAAACTACATTTTCACAAAGTATAAGGCAGGCAGGCAAGGTGATAGAATCAGAAATGAGGATATCAGCAGTAGAACTAAGGTCACCGACATAGCTCGAAGAATTGCAAGCCTTAAGTGGCAGTGGGCGGGGCACATTGCTCGCAGGACTGATGGCCGATGCGTGGGGCCAGAAAGTTCTCGAGTGGCGTCCGCGAACCGGAAGACAAGGTGTCGGTAGGCCTCCAACAAGATGGAGTGACGACCTCGTGAGGGTCGCAGGAAACCGGTGGAAGCAAGTAGCACAGGACCGGTCTGAGTGGCGAGCCTTGGGGAGGCCTATGTCCAGCAGTGGCCGTCTTTCCCACATTGTGTTTTTGACCTAATTTTGAATAGCATTAGCAGCTCATATTGTGGTATGAAATCAGTTGAATCGGGGCAAGTAACAGGCCCACTTTCAATTCGGGGTAAGTGCGCCTAAACTGATGTTTCGACTCAATGCCTCGTAGCCATGCCTATATTGTTTCTGTATAGGTAGCCGGATAATTTATTTTTACTTTCCTTTTACTTACTTACCTACTAGTAATAAGTAAGATACTATTAGCGTTTCAACCGTTATTTATCAGTCTCGGCCGCATTATTGTCCAATTTCCAGTAGTTTCAATAGGTAAATATGTAAGTAATTAATTTTTTGGTATTTTGTAGTATTAAGAAAACATGTCGCGGGACGCTTTGCAAACCAAAAATGCCATCTTTAATCTACTGAAAATTGAACAATAATACGACTGATAGCCGTTTTAAGCGCTTGTAGATTGTAGAGTAAAATCACCAAAAATAGATTGTATGACTAGGGTGCAAAATGGCATATAATAATAATAAGATAGTTTATTGGCCAAATATTATTGTACGTACTTACAAAAGTGTTACAATACATAAGACTAAGAAGTAGAATTGTTAAGGCAAGTACATCAATATGGCGATCCCTGGCTCCCAAACTAGGATTTAACCTGTATCTTAGGAGACAGTGTATGGAAGATAAAACTAGTTGAGTAACATTACATTACATTATTAAGGCAAGTAAAAATAAATTATTCGGCTAGTACAAAAACAATAGAGCCAACTTGCTTATTGCAGTTGGATTGTGTTGTATTTGTAACGTGTATGGAAGATAAAACTAGTTGAGTAATATTTATAGTTACCGATACATTTAAGGTAGGTGCACTTACCCCACCCTGGCGCACTTGCCCCGACACACCTTACTTTAATTTTATTGCAAGCGAAATGAGTGATATCAGTTCCAATGCCAAGATACACTGTGAATTGACATGCGTTTAAACAAAACGTTCCCATTAGATTTCCTAATATAGGTACGCCTACACTTTCACGCCCACCTCGTTAAATGTATTAGATGTAACAACAACAACAACAACAACAATACAATATCTAAGTACTCTTTATGAAACACTATATAAACAAAACAAAGAAAATACAACAGGCGGACTTATAGCAAAATAGCGATCTCTTCCAGTCAACCTCAGGAAAGTGGAGAAGGCGAAAAGAAAACAAACGATGGGTGGTGTAAAATTAAAAAGTAAATCGAAGAGAAGGAGAGAAGATTATAATTGAAGTGGTGTCTGTACCTAACAAACATACAAGACAAATGTACCAGTTACTTTTTTTAAATTCTTACTAAGTATATTGTGTCTTAAATTGTAGGTTAAGTAATTGACATCATTTAAAATTTTTAGTAAGGCATAATTAGAAAACCATTTCGGTTTCTCTGTCTAAAGTATTCAATAATAACCCTCCTTTGCGGTGCGCAGTCGGGTAAAAAAGTATCGGACTCTGACTGTGGGTTACTTGTCATCAAATAATTATCCAAACAATCAGTAATAGTACATTACAGACCTAGGGCGATGAATTCGGTAATGACCTAGATCGGAGGTGTTTGTGCGATCTGGGACTTTACGAATTACCGCCCGTGGTTTTTCAAAAGTTTTACGTCATGCCTTGGCCAAGAAGTGAGATTTTCTCTCCGCGTAGCGGGCAGAAAATCCCACTTTATGGCCAAGGGTGATGTAAATACATTAAAAGGCGTGTCGTCTGCGCGTATGAAATACGCCGCCTGCATAGGCTCTCAGTTCGCTGATCGTTGTATCGACCACAGCCTTATTGTCCATTGTATAAGCCCGCCCAGCATATTTAGGTATCATAATAATTAAGACAACCATCTCAATACATTATCGGCACAATAGGCGACCGCCGAATAGCCAGGCCTCGCCCCCACCTTGGGGGCCCAATCGGTAACATATATTGGTACATGGGATTTCCCGTATCAATATTTATAAAAATCTTCCATTACTGACTAAATGGCTGATGACGACGCACAGCCTGGCCCTAAACTGAGTTTTTTGGCTTGAAAGTTCCTCCGAGAAGTGTAGAAGAGCACTAAGAGAGGCATTTCCCGAAATTCCAACGGGAACGGGAAAACTAGTTTTCCACATGTTAATAGTTTTGCACATACGAAGTGACAATAGCTGTCTCAAGGATACACTCGCTATCTCTCAATTTAAAAAATAATAGATAAATAAATAAATTTAGAGACATAGGATTTCACTCTTGCAATGCTATTCGAGAAAGGGGCCGGACTTTGTCCTTCACACGCACTCACTTTATAACGATTGGATTGGGCGCGGGGTGGACTAATTGGACTATCTTACTTTGAAACGAATAACGTTTTAAGAGGATTGAGTGGGCCAGCACCCACTTAACTGTCAGTCTGGCTTCCCGAATACTAGATACTTAGGTACACTAAAAAAAACATTATTCACTCCTCCTACCCGAAAACGAGTATTTTTTGCCAGATTAGAGGGAGCTAAATGCAACTTTGCTCCCTCTCCATTTTTACCCCGCTCACAGTGTGCGAAGTACGATTTTCGCCCTAGGGAGTAAAGTGATTTTGCTCCCTGCTGCTACTGGTTTTCTCAAAGGAGATGTGAAAACCAGAGTGTAAGTATAACATGGTAGCAAAATTATTTAGATTAGACCTTCCTTGGCCGACATAGCTTTAGCGAGGGCGCTAGCTCAAGATCCCACGGTAGATTCCTTTCCTATTCTATTCTGGAATCTTTTCTGTCGCTCTGAATCCAATCCGTCACCTGCGGTAATACATGAATATGTATATGCCATTTTGCACCGTCATACAATCTATGTTTGGTGATTTTACTCTACAATCTACAAGAAGCGCTTAAAACGGCTATCAGTCGTATTATTCTCCAATTTTCAGTAGATTTAAGATGTCATTTTTTGGTTTGTATAGCATCACGCGACAGGTCTTCTTGATACTAGAAAATACCAAAAAATTAAGTGCTCACTTGCATAAATCTACTGGAAACTTGACAATAATGCGGCCGAGACTGACAACGCTTGAAACGCTAATAGTACTTACTACTAGTAGGTTAAGTAAGTAAAAGTAAAAATAAATCATTCGTCTAGTACAAAAACAATATACCTACGTACTACTATTACTACAGCCTATTTGCGTCCCACTGCTGGGCACAGGCCTCCCCTCCTTCATGAGAGGATTTGGGCTACAGTCCCGCGGGCCCAGTGCGGATCGGGGACTTACCTAAGTACAATACAATAAAATTGCTCTACCTAATAAGTATATCCCTACAAGTTTAGCTGACAAGATTCCAGCTCAGCAAGATGCTGGGCAAAGCATCAGCGTTGATTTTCAGCTGGATCCATAATAAGTGATGATACAGAATGATCCTAGTTATCTTTTACTTTTCATACTAGACATATTATAACCACGCTTTTTCCCATAGGGGTAGAAAGCGGCCCTTTTCTCCTTCCGTTCCCGAATAGTCCCCTGAATGATTTGGGTCGAGGGACAGGTAGAACTATACAGGTTTACACAACTTAGAAGGCTCGTGGATTAAGCAATAATAGACTCTGCGTCAACGGCTTAAGTGCTTCGCCGCGCGCCTTCTAAGTTGTGTCGTGCTGTACTATACGCTGAAGGTAATAGATTATTTATGGGAAGTGTGCAGATAGTAAAAGGTTTATGGACTACGTCAGATACTTCAATACGGGTGTGAACGGGGCATCGCTATACTTACTTGTTTTACGTTTCGGGCAAAAAAAATTGTACAAAATATTTGTCATCTGCTTATAAGGTACCAAGTGGTGATTATACAGTGTTTTAAAACATAGAATATCTGTTAGGTTGCCATGGTTTTTTTTTTACTTTTTTTGTTCTCCGCTGCGTTTCAAACGCTGTTATTCTCAACAAAATTGGTGATTTTAAATTATCGATTTCTTAATAAACTTGTACTAACAGGAAACATGCACCGACGGTACTTACTTTCAGCTGCATTCAAAATAAAAGACGTCTTCTACAAGTAATTCTAAAAATGCAGTTATATGACAATGAATGATGTTGTTTGCCAGCTATTTGGTAGATTGTGACGGATGCCATGATATGTAAGACCTTTTTATATACTTTATTAAGAATTTCACAATAAAATATTACTCTTTCTAAAGACGTCGGCTGCAGCGCTCACTACAGCGTACTAACAACAGGATCAAAATTTCTTCTTCCTTGCCCAAATATCAAAATTTCGCCTTCTTTGCCCAAATATGACTCGTACCTATCTAATACAAAGTTATGCGTTATGACACAATGTATTTCTGAATAACGCCCTCTATACCGTGAAATCAGCAGCAATGAGCACTCGCGTCTATCGGCGATCCGCGGTTTTCCAACCCCAACCCAAAAGGAAATCTATTGGGAACGTCGCAACGTCACGGGCGGCGTTGTAACTGAACGTGACGTTCTGTCGTTCCCTATATATATTTCTTTATTTCTTTATTAATCCATACAACATGTCAGACTTACAGTAGGATTACCAAAACGCCTGACATGCAAAAGTAATAATAATAATAACACAGAATTATAAGATAGATACAAAAAAAAAGTAATCTTATAACTAAGCTATATATGGACAATGCACACTCAAGAACACAAAATATTTAAAAAGTGTTACAGTTTCCTGTTAATAGAATTCCCGTGAAACCCCTTTTGCGCCTCGAATGAGAGGCCCCTGGACTAGAGTATACTTAGATCCAACCTGACAGCGTGAGACGCGTCGCGTGTCAACCTTGTTTCCGCACTGGTTTCCATAAATATCCTCAGATCGATGTCCGCGCTTCTTATTGCATGAAACTTTCGCATGTACGTTTTTCCAAATAAATAGGTTAGGGAAGGTTTCCTCACGATGTTTTCTTTCACCGAAAAGCTCAGTGGTTAATTCAAATTGAATTTCGCGCGTAAGTAAGCGAGTCCGGCTCGCACCTCTATGCGAGCCGGACTCGAACCCCCGACCCTCGGCATGAGAGGCGGACCACATAGGCCACACATTTAATAATAATATAGGTAATTAACCGCTAAGTCTTCAAATACATCACTCTTTATTTATGTGAAAACTGATTTTGGTTTAGTTTTTATTATATATATATAGTACCTATAGAGACTCTGCATGACCTATCGTGGATTTCGTAGGTTTTTCTAAAATAATTACCTAATAACTTTCTTGAGTACCTAATTACCAAATTACTGTGAAAAATCTTTATTTTCGGCCATCGGACTTGCGTCAACCACTCGAACTTTCAGCCAAATGGAACAAAGAATCCGACGTTATTTTTGGTTTCATGACCCCTCCACATCAAGAACTTTAACAAAAGGTGAGAAAAACACGAATTAATAGTATGATTAACCATTCTTGTAGGGGTAAACTCCGATAACACCGCCTCTCCAAAATTCAAAACGCTTTAATGTATTTTGTGAAAGTATTCATTAAAATTAAAACATCACCCGACAAACAACACACTCGCTTCTATACTAACAATGAAGTCGCCTCGCGTCTGAAATAAGGCCGTACACTGACCCAGCATCGTCAAATTGCTCATCTAAGATCATACTTTTCTAAGAAATTTTAAGAGTTAAAAATATGAAAAAAACATATGTTATATTTGATTATATCATCCTTACATTGACAGCTTTCGTTACACGTTTCACGAAACTTTGCTCGATACAATTTAATTCTAAATTCTAATCAAAGTAACCTCTAACTCGGACTTCTAATCCAACTTTACTCCAGTTTATTATATCAAACAGTGTAAAACTAAATATAACACGAAAATTATCCACATTATATGCATACATCTACAGCTTTTTAAATGCCATTTTTTTAGACGGTATTTTTATAGAAATTAAATCGCGTTAAATACTAACTAAATCGGGCGTTCTGTGCGTAGCGCTTTCTCTTTCACTCGTTGCACGAGTGACAGTGACGGGTGAGCTGGGTATAGGATAAACCACCAAGTCGAGGAGACATGTATAAACGATGCTGAACACAAAATATCGATATTTAAAAATTGTTTGTATGTATGTTCGGATTTAACTCGAAAACTACTGGACATATTGCAACAAATTTTTGTATGGGGGTAGTTTATAACACTGGTCAACATATAGGCTACTTTTTATTCCGGAAAAACGCATAGTTCCCGCGGGAACGCTATTACCGAATTCCATGCGGACGAAGTGGCAGGCAGAAGCTAGTTCGTAATAAAAATCGTAAGGATGTGACTAAACACATTTAAATAGTAATTTTGAGGGGCGGGTCAGTTCCCGAGGTTTATATCCACATGTTTTTACTACGGGCGAGTTCATAAATATGTACCTTTGGACCTTATTACTACAGAGTAAGGTGCAAAAGTGTGTGAGTAGGGTGCGAACTCGACAGGCAAGTTACTCCACTATCTTTAGCAGGTAAGTTACTCCACTATCTCGTACTCAATCGGTTTAGCAGTTTAAGCTTGAAAATGTAACTCAGACAGATTTACTTTAGCATTTATAACATCACTTGCTTCTACCCGCGACTTCACCATGAACATGAACATAGGCACCCCCCAGCCAGACAAGTCCAGTTTAGAATTTTCGTCTGATACGGCAAGCGTATTATCATCCGTAGCAATAGACTTGGTAGCCGATCTCGAGCATGAACTCAGTCCGGGATTCACCCTTTGTACCCCCAAGGCGGTACAAAATGACAACTCGAAAGTCTAGTTCTTGCTTAAGGTCTGCATAATCATTACTACGGATCAAGACCAAGGGGCACAAATAATTGTTTAGGAGTGACACGCTCTGGGATGGGAGAGGACGGCCGACTAGCCGCAACCGGTCGACCACAATCAGCCGGCTATGCAGCTCTGAGCCAATATAGGAAAGTAGGAGTGACGGGAGTAATGTTGTTAGGATGAGCGTTGGTGCGATCTTCGTGGTTTTATTCCTGGACATCTTCATTGTTGTCTTCCGTGTGTGTTTCGGGTGCACCGTTGATCTCTTCATCTTCACTGTGGGTTTCATTTAAGTCGTATATTTCTCGTGCAGCTTTGATGTACTCGGTTTTGTTTGTTGCTAAAGTAGACCATTCGTCATTGTTTCTTCTGTAGTAATTCATGTCCTGGGCTAGCGCGTCGTTCCATGTTAGGATTGGGCGGCCTATTTTTAGCTTTCTTGCTAGATAATTACGAGCAGCGTGTAAGAGGTGTGGGCTAGTCCTGCGGAGTACATGTCCGTAGTAGCACAGTCGGAGGCATTTGATCTTTTTTGTGATAGTTTTTCCTTTAAGAAGATCGTGGGTTTTCTGCTTCTACCCGCGACTTCACCTGCGTGGAATTCGGTTATCGCGTTCCCTCGGGAACTATGCGTTTTTCCGGGATAAAAAGTAGCCTATAGATGTCCTTTCTAAACATCCATGCTAAATCTCAATGGTCTAGCGGTTGAAGCGTTGAAACAGACAGACAGAGTTATACTTTCGGATTTATAATATTAGTATGGATGTATTCCAATTATCTCGGGAGAACATGAGTATTGACGGCCAATTGTACTAATGTCTGGAAGTTTCTGGAGCCGCCAATTTAATGGTCGGGCTGGCAGCGAGCGACACTAGGTACTTAAGTTGAAAACGGTTGGAGTTACATTTCCGGAACTGGCAACTTTACCGACATTGCCTACATTGTGGCACTTAGTTTAGGCGCGTATTATATTTAGTACAATGTTCTTGACAAAAAATGGCTGTGATAGACGGACGGACAGTCACACGAGTGATCTTATTAGGGCTCCGTTTTACCTCTTGAGGTTCGGAATCCAAAAAAATTAGGTATCTTCTATACATATAATAATAAAGCTAAAGAGGGTCGAAAGTCTGTACATGGGCGATATTCGAAATCGATTTATAAGACGTTACCACGCCACGTGAGCTCGTTTGCCCTACTATATAATTAAAAAATAAAAATAAAAGTAGTTGCATTCCTGGGGCCTCATTAGGACATGGGATTTCCCGTGTCCCTAAATTATAACATAAATTAATAAATACATTATCTTTATCCCGTTTATTTATTTATTTTATACGGGATTTATAACACCTGCGATGAGTTAGCGCAGATTCTAATATTCTAATAGTATCCCAATAGTCTTCAAAATTGAAATAGGATTTCTATTTCCCCGAATACATAGACGTAAATAATATAGACCCGGTCTAACGTACACGTAATATGTCCCCACTTCCACGGTGTCCAATCCAAAGTTCTGTCACCGAGCGTGCGTGACAATAAGCGTTTTTAAAAAAACTTTTTTCGAAACTGTTTCTCAGTATCTAAAAACTCGTCTCGTTGTAGAAAAAATGTGACCCAGCTTTAGTGTCACGATATAAGTTTAACTTTGGATTGGACACCAATGAAGTGGGGAAACATGACATGTATCTACGTTAGGCCGGGTCCATACGAAGTATTATTTATGTCTATGCCCGAATAGCTCATTAAATAATAGATGATATTGGTAAATAGGAAAGATAGTGAGTCGTTATCTAGGGATATGAGATATCTGGCAATTCTCGCATCCCTATTAACGAACTCGGATGCGACCCCTGCATTAATCAAATTATGCGCTGCATTTCATCGCGCCACTCAAAGCTTTATTTCCCGAGTGGCTCCCTTATTAGTACCTTACCTACCTACCATGTTTTCAGGCCGGTGTAAAATGATGGCCTATATCGGAATAACCTACGAATTGAACCACTAATTAATTAAAATACCTACCTACTACTACAGCCTATTTGCGTCCCACTGCTGGGCACAGGCCTCCTCTCATCATGAGAGGGTTTGGGCTATAGTCCCCACGCGGGCCCATTGCGGATTGGGGACTTCACACACATCTTTAAATTACTTCGCAGATGCGTGCAGGTTTCCTCACGATGTTTTCCTTCACCGAAAAGCTCAGTGGTAAATTCAAAATACCTACCTACCTGTGTAAAAAAATCGGAACATAGTTATATCATGGAAAAAGTCCACCTATAAGTAATTACCGATTATATAAGCGACCGTCCCAGCTAAGCACGAAACAATGAATTTATACAAATACCTTCCTCCCCTCTATCTATAAGTGAACACCGCATGAATACTCGTTCAGTAGTTTTATGTTGATAGATAAATCAGTCATTTAGTCATCTTTGAGTGCGTTGGCATTGGCACAGTTCAAATTAGATACTTGGCGGAACGGAAAGAAAGGAACAAGTAGTTATAAGTTATAATTACCTAGATATTCACTAAGAAATATTTTTTGGAACATCCATCCCTAGGGGGTAAAGTCGCGGGGAAACCACTCCAGCAGCCTATTTAGGTCCAAATGCTGGGCACAGGCCTCCTCTCATCACGAGAGGGTTTGGACTATAGTCACCACGCGGGTACAATGTGGATGGGGGACTTCACACACATCCTTAAATTACTGCGTGCATCTGAGGAAGGCTTAAAGGGTTAAACCCCTTTAATCGTCCCGCCAAGGACACTAAAGTTGCCATGCACTAAAGGTGTCTACACCATACCAACTAAAGGTGTCTAAGCTAGTGTAATTAAAAAGGTTAGTACGTAATGCATAAGACCGCTCGCTTTAGACGTTAGCTATCAGCGTGTGGGTGCCGGCGTTTGTATTTCACATGTTGTCGAAAAGGTTAAGGATGTTTACTCAACAGCAACTGTTCGTTTTTGTTCCAGGCTGTACCAAGTGCGAGTCGGCCTCCGCGTGTCTCCGAAGGTGCCCGTGCACATCGAGGCCTCGGTGTCGAGCGGAAATGGGGCCGCGCGCACCGGCCGGCCCGCCGCCAACGCGTCGCTCGTCGGCGGCCTCGCGGCCTCCCGGGCCTTCCAGATCATGTACAGGAACGAGGAGGTCACCCTGCGGGACATTGTGCACTTTAGAGCCCATTTGCTTGGTGAGTCAGTCACTAAACACGTCTCCTTACTTCGCATGAATCTCCCAGAGAGGACTGCTATGAGAATTTGATACGTTTACGAACAGTACGTCGGAAGATGTTAATAATGAATGACCCTATGGCTGTAAACGGTGATTGAAATTACCTATAGGTACGCTAAAAATAAGTAGACCTCATTCCATGGAAGGTCATTTCTCTTATCATTTAATAGGAAGCTTGGAACTCTATGCCGTTTTAGAACTGTAAACGTGTGGAAAAATACAGTGCCACGTCATTTAACGTCAGGAATTGGCTCGTGTTAAAAATGGGGTGCAGTTACTTAAGGGTCAGTACGCGGGCTGCAACCCGAACTACGATGTCTAACTGTACCTCTTAACGTCTAATTATTTCAGTTACTAGTAGCCTACTTATTATCATAACTGCATGAGACATGCAGCTTTGTGGGATTTAATTATGACATAATTCGTATAAGACTTTTTAAAATGTAAAATTGGTAGACAAACGAGCACACAGACTGCGGCCCATGGATACCGAAATCTCATTAAGAAATCATAAAAGATCACGAATGCATTGTCTACCTCAAGCCTAAGATGGAATGCGTTTGTGCCGGTAATTTCACCGACCGTCTTAACGGAATACAATACAACAGTGTCAGCACTGCTATTTGGCGGCAGGTTAGCGGGTAAGGCCGTCGCGACCCGGACAGACCAGGCACCAGGCACATATCATGTGATGAGTATCATGATTTGATTCCAGTCGACAGCCGCAATTTAAAGGAGTCCTTGGAACGGGCCGAGTGGAGTCTCGGCGTGGAGCTCTGGTGCAGTGAGGGCGCCCAGTCCAGCACCCTGGCTCCCGTCTCCTGCCGCGTGCTGAAGCTGCACTTCCAGCCGGCGCAGGGCCTGCACTACCATCTGCCAGTGCTCTTCGACTACTTCCACCTCTCCGCCGTGTCCATAACCATCCACACCAGCCTGGTCGCTTTGCATCAGCCGTACATCAAGTAAGGACTTTGGACTATTGGCAACTCCTTTCAACTGCTGATTGACAGTTTTCACGTGGATGGGGGGGAGTTATTACAAAAGCTTAAAAGTTTATAACTACCTCTTCTGTACTTTATTGTACAGTCAACGTGAAAAGTACGTACATAACCATCATCCAATTTGTGGTTGCAATGCCAACAACCAGGTCATCGAGGGCAAAACAATCACAATTTAAGTACTTACTCAAAACTAACTTATAATGCTTAGAATAGAGATGATTGACATAATTTTATAGGTAAGTTTGTCGTAGACGATGTAAAGGAAATATTCTTATCTAATTTCTTGCTTAATTTCATGTCTAAACGAAGGAAAAGCATCATGCATTACGTACAAAGTTGGTAAGGCCTACTTACTAACTATTCTTGTAATCCCTCAAGAGTTGGACGTCACAACACCCCCTCACCCTCGTCTTTGTTGCAGCACCCCCCGCTCTAGCAAACAATGGGGAAAGCTGATGAAGAATGCCGGCTCCAACTTCAGCTCATCAGGGAGTTTGGAGAATGTGCTATTTGGCTCCACGGCCAAATGTGCTGGTGGCAACTCCAGTAAGATCGCGCACGCCAGGTAATCACACATTGATGTATACGAAAATTTATATTACACGTAGAAGAACCTATAAGAAATTGAAAATATATACCCTCATTAGCTGCCACCTCCAATCTGACATAGTTGAATAAATATGTGGCTTGTACATGGGCCTATTTCACCTTCAATAATATCACTACACTTGGATTATCCAAGTGTCGTTTTACTTTAAATACGCCTCATGAAAAATTTGAAAGTTTTATGTGGATGACATTCTCGTAACACTCATTTCAATTATGAAAACTACCACTGTTTAACTTTTTACTGATCACTGTTCTGAATTTAACCTCTGCAAGGTTCACAATGTAAAATCGCAAATTCAGTACCATGGACATGACTTTGTAGTCAGAGCATTGATGCTCTGTCTACGGACTGCCACTTATGTCTGGAGTGTGTCCATCGCTTTCAGGCGAATATTATAAGACAGTATACTAAATTGTTTCCAGGCAAGTGCACGCAGAGGTGTGTGGGATTCTGCTGGGGTCTCTGGAAGGGCTGCAGAACGCTCTGTCGATTTGCGGATCCACCGGCGCCTTGCTAACTCCTGAGGAATCCTCCTCCAACTCCATCGTCGGGGAAGTCGCGCAGAGGATAAAAGATCTTAGTGACACTGGCAAGGTATGACATATCACTCCTTGCTTCCAATCAAATTACTTAGCGTTGTACAAGTGGAAGAACTTCGAGAGAAGATTTCTGATATTTCTTTCGTCTCGTTGATGTAGCTTCATGATTCATCGAGGTGTTCTTGATTCTTTTGCCACCTACAAACTTTATTTTTTAGTATGTTAATTGGCTGTATTATTTCAACCTCATTGGATTTGTCAATCTTCTTATGTCTTCTTCGCGTTCTAAAACAATTCTTTAGTCAAAGTTACGATGCGACTTTTTGTTTACAAATTTGAGAATCTGCCTCTGTTCCATAACAACGTCCACATAGTGTGATATATTTTCTAATAGTGGGTATATTTTCGATCTCTGCATCCACGTACAGTCGCCTTCAGATATATGTGAACAAACAAGGTGATTATAAATATCTGAACATAATCTTTCTGTCAATCTTAGAGTGCATGTTCAGATATTTATGATCACTTAAGATATATCTGATGGCGTCTGTAGTTATATATTTTTTTAACTTGTCAGAAGTCGGAGGCGGGCGAGGAGGAGGAGTGGGCGATGGGCGCAGCGCACGACATCGCGCGGCTCTGCGCGGAGGTGACGCTGCGCTGGCGCGCCTTCCTGCACCACACCTCGGACCGGCCGCACGTCCACCACGCGCTCGCCGCCCGCCACCACGCGTTACGGTACCATTCGCCAGAATGTTTAATGACAACCTTTTAAAAAAAATTACTTAGTGCAGATTGAACCTGCAGCTCAATTACGTTTGTCTATTAGTTTCCCCAATCCAAACTAATTGCACTTTAATCCGGTGAATTATTGAGCTTTTTGTGGCAATTGACTTTGCCAATTGATTTCAATCCTTTTTAAAAAACAGTCGCTACACAGTGTATACAAGTAACAGATCAGATAGCAAATTATATATCGTCCTATCCTACGAAGAGGGGCGCAACTACAAAAAGTCAACTTTACAGGAGAAGCATTTTTGTGTTTAAAAAAATCACCAGCATAGCGGGCGCTTTGAAACTTTTTACATGGGTACATAAAACACCCCGAAATATATTAGTCATCACATTATTTAAAATTTTATTTTATTTACAGTGATATGTCCCATATTTCTTTCTTCCGCGCTAAATTTAAAATAGACATTTTAATTTTCCGAAGAATAAAGGCGGAAGCCTTAATACGACCTTATTCCTCGGATGCAGCGGGGGTCACAACAGTAGTTAGGACTTTTTGAAAGCTCTGTCGTTAGGTTTGGTGACCATTATGAATAATAAGTATTATAAAACTGAGCATAGTTAAATATTACATTTTTAATCAAAGATTAAAATAGACTTTTGTGAGCAAAACATAATTAAAAATAAATAAATTATGAAACAAAAAGTTTTTCTCTATATTTTATTATCAATGAATTATCATAGCTCATTTGAGATATTTTTAAGAAATAATGATGGTAGGTAAGTTTCATTTAAACTACCTCCATATTTGAAATTAATAGGAAGTAAAAATTTACTTTTATTGGGCAAAGTAGGTATTTAATTAAAAATAATTAACTCGATTTTCTTTCTAATCTCCCATTCATTAATTAGGATGGATTAAAAAAAAATACAAGTACTTTTAAGGACTTAAAGTAATCTGACGCTTTATTTATTTTTTATTATGTGATGAATGTTAATCATATTAATTACTTATTTTGAAATCTATTGTCAAGTTCGTCACACAAGGACGAAAATGGTAGATTAAGTCCCTCCAAGTCCCTCCATTCATGAATTTATATATCATAAAAGATTCAAAGCATGGTATCATTTTAAACTACCTACCTTTTTGAAATGAAAATATAACATTTGAACTAAATTAAACATTAGATACTTCTGAAATGAGATCAAATTTATTACAGCGAACATCTAAGAATCACATTCTTCAAAACGTCTTCTACTAAGAAACTACACAGTTAAACATAATTACTTCTTACATTATCGGTGTCTGCCTATTGTTAGTAGTAAAAAATAACATAAAATAAAAATATTACTTATTTGAAAAGTCGAAATCGTATTCTAAAAGATAGTTAAAATTGTAGGCTGTACAGAATTCATACTGAAACAAGAACGAGAATTAGGTAGTTAAGAAGCGAAAAACCCACCACCACATTAAGGTTTTCATTTAAACACTCCATCAGAAAATGAAGTCATGTAGTTACTTAACTACATGACTTCATTTTCTGATCCAACAGGTACCGGCGAAGCTAAAACAAAAGTAAAATATCGTTATCATTATATTTTTTACTGCCTACCTGAGGGACCTAATGGCAATTAAGCCCTTTTTAATAAAAATACTAAAGTTCCGTATTGATGGAAAATAATACCATTTATTATTTGGAATTGACGATTTATTTACATTATTTTCAGTCAAAATGTTTTTTTATGGATAAATGCTTTTAAAATACCGATTCAAAATATTTTCCATCGAATAAAGCCGCAACAGCCCCGGCGAAAGTGCCTAACTGGCAGTGATCGTCGATGTCGAGTTCGTCGAAAAAGGGCGTTATGTTACTTTATGCCCTTTTACCACGTACAGTGATTAAATCGTACTAGATATTTAATTATTGGGATAACGAAAATTCTTTTGTGTAGAAATATTATAATTCAAACATATTATATCAATTACAATGTAAATAAAATTGGACATTATCGAAGACTAACAAAAACTTATAAATATACGTTTATACATAGCATAAAAAAAATTAATTACTTACATGTGGCGATCCTTCTTCGTTTATTTTTATACACATTAATACCAGTCAATAAATTAACAAGTCTTTGACTTCTTATCATAGTCGATGTTAATTTTTTCGTGATATGCAAAACCACAGCCGTTGACATTAGCGCTCCGTGCGTAAAGGGCGCGTGTGCGCTTGCGACCCCGCCCCGCGCACCGTCGACTCATGGAATACAGACCTTTAAGTATTTTGCGACCTTGTTCGCCGGATAAAATAGCGATAGACAGTTGCGCCCAAATTTAAAAACTTAAATAATTCTTTCAAAATTTCAGTTTTAACTATTTTCAAAGACTCAAACGGTGTAAAAAAAATCAGAGAATGCGATACTGTAATAATCGGAATACGCAGTGGCGTGCACTCCATACAGACAAAAAGACACTGTCTACCCTACCCCAACGTTATCTAATTTGCTTTATTATGATACCTAATAGCTTCATCTACGTATAAAATATCAGTACATTACGTATTAACTTAAATTCTTAAATTACAAAACAGCTCCATCTATCGGGTCATCGTCGTATCCTTTGTACTGTTCTGTACTCGATAGTTACATCCGAAGACAGTCGCAATTCAATACACTAGCGCCCCTACGCACCTTCAACGAGAAAGACGGACACTATTCTGTCTTCCGTCCGAAAACGTTCTTGCGTGCGTCATCATTAGGGTTGCCAGATACAGTCAACACAATTCCGGGACAAATCGAGGGTTACGTTTTCGGTCGCTAAGAATATGTACGAAAATTGTTTTTTTATATAGCTTCACTTATAATTATATACAAACAACAACATCGCAAACGACGCGCATACATATCTTTGATTTTTTGAATACTTTATACACAAGTTTGCAACTTTCAAAACCAGATAGTTTTTTTTTTATTAGGGGTCGTTGCTTCTAAGTTTGTAAAGTTAAGAGGGTTTACTCCGAAAGTTGGCAACGTCGCAAATAGCTGTCAAATATTTTGCTGTTTTCATTAATTTCTGAATATTACTGAATGAAAACATGAATTATCGCTCTATGGTTGAATAAAACATTAAGTATGGATTGCAACGGTTATCATAGCAACGCGATTTTTTTTGTATTATGGAAGTAATAGCTTTTGAAAACTTTCCATCGCAGTTTCCATGCATTTTAATGTAATCTTATCATTTGAATGCCTAACCAACAAATATAAAACGAGACGCGTCATTCAACCATAGAATGATATCTTCCTTTTTAATTCAGCAATATTGAGCAATTAATAAAAACAGCGAAACATTTGACAGGTATATGCGACGTTGCCAACTTTCGGGATAAACCCTATTAACTAATGTGCCAGATCAGGTCTTTTGGTTGCGGAGATAAAGCAACTCCAAGAGAGACATTTTTCTGAATTCATGTTTTTTTTAGTTTTTTCCCAAGAAATTACTTAAAGAAAGCATTTTTCAGGTATTGTTTCGTAGATTTTTCTGTAGTTGACTAACTACAATTTAAGCCTAGTTTGAGTAGGTACTCTCGGTATTTTGGTTGCACAGATGGAGATAGAGCTAGTCAAAAATAGGTAATTTTTCAAAAGTTAACATTTAGGATCATTTTCCGAGACACGTATCGGCTTAATTAATGTCCCTGGAAAAAAACTAATGAAAGAAAAATGTGTAGGTGATACGTTAGGGTGATTGAGGGCAAACATCCAATGGTAACAGGCACGAAAAACGTTAACATTTGAAAAAAATGCTCATCTTTGACTTGCTCTATTTCCAAGCAACCAAAATACCAAGAGTACCCAAATTAGGCTTAAATTGTAGCAATATTAGTCAACTTCATAAAAATCTATAAGAAAATACCTGGAAAATGCTTTCTTTATTTACTGTCAACAAATCAAAAAAGTGAAAAACACTTCTACAAAAGTAGAAGGAACAATCTCTTAACAATATTTCCTACAGTAATTTTTTGCGAGCTATCTGAAAAGTGCAATTATTTTCTCAACTACTACAAGGTTTTGAAAATTGCAAACTGGTATATAACTACTCTCCGGGTCTCAGGGGACCTAACAACATATTTAAAAAAACTTAGATATATGCGCGTTTGCGATGGTGTTTGTATATAAATAGGGAAATTTACTGAGTAACAGGATATAAAAAAAAAATTCGTAAGCATTCCTACCGAACGCAAACGTAACCCTTCATTTGCGACGTTTTAAAATTAAAGTGCGGACTGCAGATTGACACCGTTTTATATCAATTAATATATTAAATAAATGTATTGGTACTAAATTTAAGTTTAAAAGATGTTTAGTCCCTAAATTTAGGATATTGAATCTAAAATATTAGAGATGTATAGTCTCAAAGGGGCCAGAAAAAACTTACTTGATAAAAAAATCTGTTACGTGGTACGTGGTCGTACCTATTCGAAATCCGGGACTATAAAGTGTAATTCCTGGACACGGGACAAGACCCAAAATTCCGGGACAATCCCGGAAATCCCGGCCATCTGGCAACCCTAGTCATCATATTGCCAGTGTGCACGACGACAGCGCCAACTAACGGGAGGCGTATGAACCAAACGCAGCATACCGGCGGAGTTTAGACATGTCTTTTCGAAGCGCTTGAAGCATTTTGTATAAGTATTCTTGTTGTAATATTATTAGTCGTTTTTCTATTTATCTTTTTGTTATTAAATTATATTTCGGCTGAAGTGATGTCGTTTGGTTTGTTCTTGTGCTTTGAAAATATTGATACTAATAAACAGGAAAGTTTTTTTACAATGAATATTTTGTAAACTGCGATTATTTTTTAGTGGATGTGTGCTGTCTATGAACCATTGAAAATGGTGCATTTTCAAAACTTTCTTTTAGCAAGTTTTAATCGAATAAGGCCGGTGTAGGTACAAGAAAACCCGAGTTTGAATACGAAATACTAATACTATTCTTGGCCCCCGGGGTGTACTGATTATTCTGTTTCCATTGTTTAGGTACACGGATATTTGTATTGACTTAAGTATACGCCATTATTAATCGAAAAGATGAGAAAATATGCTGAATAGGTACCTATTTGGGAAGTCTAATATTACTTTATATTTTGTTGTCTACCCTGTCTAAAATCTCTGTGCACGCCACTGGGAATACGGTCATAAGGACGGTTGCGCCCCTCTTCGTAGGATAGGACGATATGTGCGACCAGCACCATTAACCACATATATAAATGTATAGTTGATTTACGGACTATGTATTTAGTACAGTTTGCAAGCTTATAATTAACTTACTTCCATACTCACACGTACCCATACATGCGGGTAAACATACTCTCTCTCACACACACACACACACACAAAGTTAAGCCAAAGCCAGTTATGTATACATATGTAATTATAATTACATATGTATACATAAATTTTACTCGGTACTATATATAATATGTTATATTTTCATTTTTTCTATACGAAATTGAACCTTATTTGGGAAGCTGGGTGGTTCAATCTCGTATAAAGATTAATTGAACGACTGAATGATATTTTCTGATATTTTGGTCTTTCAAACCAATTACTTTCTTTTTCTTTGATCTTTGATGAAATGTCAAATGAAAGGCCGAAATATCAGAGAATATCATCGTCATTTTAACTAACCGCAAACCAATTGCAATTAATCAAGTGTCAACGCCGCTTGCAAAGGAGACTTAGCTTCTAATTATTGTTAATTGTCAAACGTAATTGAAGCCCTGAGCAGGAAGTTCCTGCCCGGAACTTGCAGAATCTGAAGCCGAGAAAGAGATTCGGAAACACTGTATGCACCGTTAGAGACTTATAATGAGGATGATGAAATCCATACTAATATTATAAATCCGAAAGAAACCCTGTCTGCCAGAGAAGGGCATAAGCTATTTTGTATCCAGGAAAAACGCACAGTTCCCGCGGTAACACTATAACAGTCGTCGTCGACGAGGTCGAGGGCAGAAGCTAGCAGTAGGCTTAATCTAACTGAATTCCTGGGCATGAACTAAAATCACATTTTTATAGGTAAAGTACCTAAGGTTTGGAAACCTTTTTGAAATCGTGCCACAGCCATCATCATTTGCACCCTTGCCCCTTCCAATAATTAAAAAATAGCACATTACTACCATTTCTCTCTGTAACACAGTTTTTCCTTACTCAGAGGTCAGCGTCTTCAATACAAAATATGTAACTGATAATAAGTTCAATAAATTTATTGTTATTCTTATTTTAGAATCAAACGCTTCGCGGAGTGCTTCTTCGTGCTGGACAACCCTCGACATTCTCTGGCGGGCTGCTACGACAGCAACTACCAGTCGTACCAGAGCGTGGGCGAGGCGGCCCGACGCTCGCGCTACCTGGCCTTGTTGCCGCCGCTGCCTGTCCACTGCATCGCGTTGGACGGCGATCCGCACATTATGCCCATCATCTTCGAGGATCGGTGAGTCTTTGACTAGGTAAGTATCTCATAAACAAGAGGTATCCAGTGAATAATTGGTACTGCTGAATATTGGTGAGTGTTTGGTACTGCTGCCACTGCATCGCGCTAAACGGCAATCCGCGCATCATAGCTAACATCCATCAAAGAAGCCGTGGTGGCCTAGTGGTTCGACCTAGCGCCTCTCATGCAGAGGGTCGGGGGTTCGATTCCGGCTCGCACCTCTAAGTTTACTTATGTGCGAAATTCAATTTGAATTAACCACTGTGCTTTTCGGTGAAGGAAAACATCGTGAGGAAACCTGCACGCATCTGCGAAGTAATTCAAAGATGTGTGTGAAGTCCCCAATCCGCACTGGGCCCGCGTGGGGACTATAGCCCAAACCCTCTTGTGATGAGAGGAGGCCTGTGCCCAGCAGTGGGACGTAAATAGGCCGTAGTAGTAGTAGTAGCTAACATCTTGGATCAGGGAGTCATTGTTCTATCACATCCTTACCTTTGTTCCAAGTTGCGTAGGCCTTGACTAGGTACAATACATAATCAAACCAGATCACACGTTCACCGTTACATCCACAAGTCCTTTGAATTTAGCTGGATATTTTGATTTTGATAATCAAAACCCGGACATTATATCTAACATCTTTGAGTACCGGCAGTATATCTAATATCTAACAGGTATTATACATTGGAACTGCCATTAAATGGATATATCTACTACATTCGTAGAATTTTTCATATCTCAGCGTATAGACATGTCTTCGAGACAATCATGTCGTCCATGTACCTAACCTGGACTGTACGGTGTTTCAGATATCAAGATACTGCTGAATTTGCGAGACGAAGATCATTCTTAAATTCGAACGCGAGTAAATCCGGAAGTGGTAAGTAAAAATAATCTTATAAGTATATTTATTGATATTGTTATAATTTCCACATTACAATGATTTTATCGTTTTGTTTTAGATCCGTTCCTTTGCACTGATCCTCTCAGTGAAGACTGTGCTTGTAGCATCAGCTCGCTAATGGATTCACGGAGACCTTCGTCCGAAGCTTCTAGAGTCACCCTCACATTACCTAAAGCCATCATGGACGTCCTAGAACCCCAGTTCAAGTCACCCAAATCCAACTCCGGTGTAGTCCAAGCCACATTAACTCTCGCACCCCAAAAATCAGCAGGAAATTCCCCAAAAAGGACAATAGTGAAACAAAACTTTATTGAAGTGGGAAAAGCCACCAACAAACAACTAGAGTTAACCGGGCGCAATAGATACATCGTACAGAACAACCAAATTAGTGAAATTCAACTGCCACCCAATAACGCTTTCGCCTCCTGTTCCATTCAACAGGGACAACAACTGTCCAGATACTCCGCTTCCACCCTTCTAGATATGAATGCATTGAAGAACAATCACGTTTCCCGACAAGGCAAGGATCTAAATGATTCCAACGAAGTGTTCCATCAGAAACGTGAGATCACTAGTGGCGTTAGTACTCTGCCTGCCAGACATAGCAAATCACTTGACCAGCTAAGGATGGCACAGATGGCACCTTTGAACAATTCGCAGCAAATATTATCGAAAAACGTCAGAAATGGCTCGAACACATCAGTTAATTATCCCACAAAAACATATCTACCACAGCAGCAAATAAAACCCACCACTCTACCTCGTAGCGTCACCACAACGGCCTATCCCACAAACACCACCATCAGATGTAGTACAAAGGGGGACGACTACAGAAGAAATATAAGCGAATTCAGAGAAAAGTACAAAAACCCATTTAATCCCAACATCAACCCCCATGGTTTGAACAATGAAGTATTTCATAACGTAGGATATAAGTACGAAGGTCGTGCGAATCCTAATCAAGTGTACGGCTACACTTTCGGAAATCAGGGTACTATGCAAGTGAATAATGTAATTCGTAATCCTTTAGAATTCCAAAGAGGCTATAGTGTAAATTTACCCCGTCCTATGTTGCCTCCTCGTAATTCTTACCCACCAGTTAGTGGGAAAACTCAAGTGACTGATCAAGCTAGGTTAGTTTCTAATAAACACGTTCATAGATCTAACTCTACGCACGTGTTCCAAAACATGGAGAATCCACAGATTGATATCGAAGCGGCCAGGAATCAACTGAGGCACGAATTGAACTACTACCTCCAAAAGGGTGACTGGAGTTACGACTTCAATACCGGTAGCCTTATTCAAAATTACCAAAAGAAATCGAGCAAAAGTAGTGATGATAGTGGATTTGTTATGACTTTAGACAGAAGTAGTGATGGAACTTCCAAATCAACTTATTCAAAAACACCGCCTTCAACGCCACATTCGACTATGCCTTCAGTTAGACATAAGAAGAGCAGATCAAAAGAATCTAAACTTAATCACGCAGCAAAAGAAAACTGTAAGGTTAATTCAAGTAGAGACTCTCTCAATAGTCATCACTCCATCAGATCAAGAGACAGCAAGTCGGACCGTTGCACTCCTAAATCAGATCGCAGCACTCCTAAATCTGATCGCGGAACACCTCGATCTGGCAAAGCCACTCCAAAATCAGGGGCCATCACACCAAGATCTGGCTTAGCGACACCCAAATCTGGCAGAGCTACACCAAAATCTGGGTTAGCTACACCAAAAAGTGGAAGGTCTAGTGGTAAACCAGAAAAGAGATCCAAACATAAACCATCTGAGAAAATGACGCAACTGATGTCAGAAGCGGCATCTTCTTCCAGCAGTGAAAGCATACCTTTTGAAATGAGGAGATTAGAATCATCTGTAAGTGTGCCGTACAGTTTAGATCACGGTCCAGAACTGTTGCGACATTGTAGAAGTGCTGCTTCTGTATTAGACGAGCCAAATATCAGCAACACATTTGGGTCAGAATCATTACCAAATTTGGCTCCTCCTCCAGCATTTGAATCACCACCTCTTGATATAGCTGATAAGGATTTCAAAATACAACCACCTGAAAACTTTTCGAATAAAGAAGATAAGCTAAGTAGAAGCAATTCGACGTCAAGTTTGAGTGAACAGAGTGGTTGGGTGTCTAGTGGGCGTAGTTCTGGTCCTTCTACTCCAGATAATGCCAGTTGTCAATTAAATCAAAATTTCCCTCCTCCTGTTAGTTCCACTGCCTCCAAAGTATCAAACGATGAGGGCGATGCTAGAAAAATAGAAGGAGAAACAATAAGTGATTTTAAAAGAACAGTTTTAAATGGCGATCAACTGAGAGAACGTTTGCTAAAATTAGCCGTGAAAGTCGCACAAAGCAATCCAAATGAGAAAATTGAATGCTGTGATAAAGAAGTATGTGAAGAATGCACAATTTGTAGCGACTCAATATGTACTGATAGCCAATGTGAATACAACAAACTTATGCATAATAATGGAATAGACGCAGGTTGCAATTCAGACACTTGTACAGCCAGCTGCTTCCAATCATTTCCTGCTAACGTCTCTAAAATGAATCAAAGGCATAATTCCTTCAGCGCTATTCAGGGAAAGTCTTACACTTCGACACCAAGGACTTCCAGTGAAGGTACAGTTAAGAAGTCCCAGACGGTGAGCGAAAACATGCACCCGCCTTTACGAAAAGAGATTTCGCCAAAATTAGCACAAGATTCCGGAAAAGCTACTCCGGGTGTCAAAAAAGTGTTAAAAGACCGAATCGAGTACACAGAAAAGTTAATAGCCGCAGAGATAAGAAGTTTAACAGTAGACCGTAATTGCAAAAGTCACATTAAGTCATCTGGGCCTGTGGGTGCTGTGCAGAAGTATCAGAATAGGGCTAGATCCGAAATTGACCTGGCACACTTTAATTCTGCAAATGATTACGAACATTTACCTCCACCTCAGCAGTTTAGAGATGCTCCGCCGCCTCCTGATGAATTCAAGGTACGTAGTCAAAAATACCTATTGCTCGTCTCGATATTATGGTGTTTGCTATTTTACAATAACATTTTATATTTCTTGTTTTAGGACCCGCCGTCAAAGTCACCAAAACTAAGCAGACAGAGCAGTAAAGCGTCAAGTGCCTCAACGCCTTCGAAAACACCTCAGAAGCAACCATCGCAACCGTCGACCCTCGAACTGGACAATCCTCTATACCACGTTTGCGAAGGTACCTACGCTCTCCTTTAAATTGATATTGCTGTAAAAAAATTACGCTTCTGCTAATAACTAACATAACTGGCTTCGCATCAGGTATTAGAGAGAGGCGAAAACTGCGGCCGCACCAGTCCATCAACTCTGGTCCTTCGGGCGGCACGCTGAATAAAAGCCAGAGCACAGGAGAACTAGCTTCTAGGAACGATACTGGTAACAAACTTATGTGCACTAGTCACTAATGAGATGAGCTTACAAGCAGCGCAGCCTGCGTCGTCACATTTCTATTTCTATGTTCTGCAAATGTGCACTTAACGCACCAAGTACACTTCCATGAGAGATTAACAGCAACAAATAGGAAATAACTGTCAAAAATGATGATATCGTCTACATAGATGTTAGTGTAATAACGAGGATCTTATTCCACAGAGCAACGTGAGAGCAACCTCGTCAGCATCTTCGGGCTAGCGGAGTCCGAGCGCCTGTTCGTCAAGTGCAGGGAGGAGTTCCGACAGAGTGTGAAGTATCCTGGTGCTATTTACTCGGATTTCCCACCGGTGGAGAACTCACTACCATATTTCCACATTAGCGACGAATATAGAATGTTTAATCCAGAAGGTACGATAAAAATAAAAACCAAATACCTATCAAACGCACGTATCACGTTCAATCCTGAATTTTTGTGTTTATCCTGGATTTATTTTTCAGGTCTCCATCTTATAATCTGCGTACATGGCTTAGATGGAAACGCAGCGGATCTTCGATTAGTCAAAACTTATTTGGAACTGGGACTACCTGGTGCTCGATTAGACTTCCTCATGTCGGAAAGAAATCAAGGAGATACTTTCTCGGATTTTGACACCATGACAGACAGGTATACCTTTATGTAACTTAAGTATGATTTTTTAACCATAGCAAAATATGAACAAATAATCAGTACACGTGCTACACTTCGGTCAGTTTTATTACGTCTCTTTGTTATATGGTCCTTCCATGTTTAGCAAAAAAAAGCAGTCATAAAACCCAACGTCAAGTGCTTTCTTCATTTCATTTCATTTCATACAAACTATATTACTTGTGCCTATTTTTAGTCTCAAATCAGTAGTCTGTTTCTTGTGTAAAGTTGTGTCTGTTTTCAGGCTCGTCCAAGAAATTCTGACCCACGTCCAGAATTCTAATGAGCCAGCACGAATTAGTTTCGTGGGCCACTCGCTAGGAACCATCATCATCCGGTCGGCGCTTGCGCGGCCTCAGATGAAGCCCTTCCTAGGCAAGCTTCACACGTTCCTGTCCTTAAGCGGACCTCACCTTGGCACGCTGTATAACTCCAGCGGACTAGTTAATGCTGGTAAGTAAGAATCACTAAAGCTAAAGGGTAACGGCGCCTTTGTGTACTGATTGTACCATTAGATTTAGACCATCACTCTAGTAGGTACCTAGGTTGAATATTACGCCACCATTATTGTAACTAAGTAGTTAGGAAAACCAGACATAGACGTTGGTTCACCAATCTTAGCAAGCTTTCTAAACTAAGATAGTTACCTACTTAATTGCTGTCTTGATGATCTATGCAAAAAAAAATTAAATAAAAAAATAGAACCGACTTCAAACTCCGTCAGCCTGTGTAGTTGGTGTCAAGTTCACTATAAGATAGTCATAGCTTTGGGGTGGTTCACTTGACACTTTTCCAAACATCTGTACGATGGGACGTAAGTCTCACTGTAGTCTTTGAAATTGATGCCAAAATCATACACATGCTAATAAATTTCCAGGAGTTCCCTCGTTTTGTCATAGATCCCATCATCATAACTAAACCAAATTATTAAAAGGGTTCAAGTTGGAGGTACACCTTCCAATTAAAAAAAGAATCATCGAAATCGGTTCACAATTGACGGAGATATGCGTGGTCATACATAAAAAATATATACATATATATATATACGCGTCGAATTGAGAACCTCCTCCTTTTTTTTCGTCGGTTGAAAAAGAGCCCATCTGTATATCTATCCTCATTAATAATTTCAACAAACACTTTTCAGGAATGTGGTTCATGCAGAAGTGGAAGAAATCGGGCTCCCTGCTGCAGCTGTCACTGCGTGACGCTTCAGACCCTCGACGTTCGTTCCTCTACCGGCTGAGCGAGCGGAGTCAGCTGCACCAGTTCAAGCACATCCTGCTGTGTGGCTCGGGGCAGGACCGATACGTGCCGCTGCACTCGGCGAGGCTCGAGCTGTGCAAAGCTGCAGCCAAGGACACATCGCTGCTTGGACAGGCTTATCGAGAGATGGTGAATAAAACTTCTCCATTATGTGATAAAACGAGTACTACGACTCTTGGAAACTTGTAGGTACTAGGTAGAAAACTTATGGCCTGTATTTATGGTTACTGACACGTTACTAACATCGCTTGGGATACCAAGAGCCAGTTGCTCATTTCTTATGTTCAATTTCTTGATTGTAGTCTGAAACTGGATATTTATGGTTCTGTCTGAGACGTGGGCGCTTAACGATGGGCCTGATAAGAAGGCTCAAAGTCACTCAAAGGGCAATGGCTAGAGTGCTATACTGGCTTTGAGGGCTATATTGGGGTTTCTTTGCGTGATAAGTATAATCAATCAGATATTAGTTTATCCGCAGTAGAAACAAAATAAACGCGAACCTGAAGCGGCAGTGGGCGGGGGAACATTGCTTGCAGGACTGATCGCCGACGCCGATGGGGCCAGATAGGTTTCCAGTGACGTTCGCGAATCGGGAGACTAGCTGTCGATAGGCCACCAACAATATGGGGCGACGAACTGGTGAAGGTCGTGACGGGAATACGGTGGAAGCGAGTGGAACAACACCTGTCTGAGTGGCGCGCCTTGTAGGAGGCCTATGTCAAGCAGTTGACGTCTTTCAGCTGTGTTGATGATGATGATGATAAGACCTAATTGTAATTTCTGAGTATAGGTAAAATGGATATCACGCAGTTCTCAACCGTGATTAATATACTTATCCATGTGTTCGCAGGTGCACAACATGGTGTCTCCGCTGGCGTCGCGCGCGTCCTCCGTGGCCGTGGTGCGCTACGATGTGCAGCACGCGCTCCCGCACACGGCCAGCGCGCTCGTCGGCCGCGCCGCGCACATCGCCGCGCTCGACTCCGACCTCTTCATCGAGAAGTTCCTGCTCGTCTCCGCTATGAAGTACTTCCGATAGAACAGACAGACGGCACTTGACAAGGTCAAAAATACTGTAATCGGTCATGTTTTCAAAATATTTTGCTCTTAAAATGCAATTTTAATAATTCATTTAATTTTAAAAAATAATGATTTGATGCCCGATGGACAGCACTTGGGAGTATTGGGACTGGCATCTATTAAATTGGTAATTACCTTTTTACGTGACGAAATAGCTCTATCTATCTCTAACTTGCTACTTAAAGTTACACTTTAAAGTGAGTGAGGAACTATATTGATTGAATACTGAATAATTTATTTTGCAATCTAACGCAAAGAAGCTGCATTTCCCCTATGCATTGTGTGGTAGATTTTTAGACACAAAATTGTGATTTAAACTTTAAAAAATTGAGGACTGGAGTGTGTAAGAATTGTATAATTGTAGATAGGTTAACATCGCGAAACACCAAGGATTTGTATAAGTACTCGTAAGAGTTGAATTTGTAAGAGTAATCAAGTCACGATTTTATTTGGGTAGAGCTCCTTGCCTCCT
Source organism: Aethes cnicana (assembly GCA_963971205.1). NCBI lineage: Eukaryota > Metazoa > Arthropoda > Insecta > Lepidoptera > Tortricidae > Aethes > Aethes cnicana. Next base: position 4,427,838 of record OZ020285.1, read on the forward strand.
TCGGTTTAGGAGGTACGAGTATGAATGTATAGGCTGATGAATTATGAATTATGATTATACTTATGTCGTATCTCGTAAATTAAGTATGACTATGACTACAATATAGATGATTGCTAAGTAACGTTTGTACTTACTTTAAATATTACTAACTTAGAATAAAATCTAAAACTTGAACACCGAGTCAAAATAACTTTGGACTTAATCGCTTCCCGAGTAATTGTTAATTGTTAACAGATACTTTCGTTGCCAATCGACGGCATGATGAGATGACAATTTCAGTCGCGGATTTTCAGATCGATCATGAAATGAAACGTGCGGATCAATATTTTGACGTCCTTTAGATTGATTCGAAACTATAACCTTGACAAGAAAAAATTACCCCATGAACTAATAAAAATAACGTTTCGAACTTTCGATGTTCGTAGATCGTCGATTGATTTGAGTGTTAGAGATTTCGCATAAATGGGGATTAAGTATAACATAACATAATTAAGATGTAAAATGCATGAATAAAAATGAGAGCGTTGACATTATTTGAATTTATAAAATCAAAACTTCTCGCGAAAGTGTGATAGTTCGTACAGTCCCCAATATGACGTGTGATGTTCGAATTAATGACGAAGCAACAATTTTTACTAGTGTTAAGATGGATCTTTACACCAAATAAGTTAAGACTATAATTTAGAAATCTGTAGGTAATATAGATGTTATTTGTATTCTATTTATTGTTGTGTACATGAGATGTAGGTAAACACGTTTTATGCCTAATTAACTGATAAAATTTAACTCTTTCATTATTGTTTATACTTACCTACTCAAAATTATGATGTAACAATGGATTTATGACATTCCTTTCCTTTTTTTGGATTCACTATCACTTTATTTATGCATTTTTATAAAGGAACGTTCACCGTGAGCAAGACGATGACTTAAAACGAATTGTAATTACCTAGGTACAACATAATATATAATTCTTATGATTGTTACTCGCATCTGTGTCATGGGTAAATTTTATCATATATGTATATTCGACCTGAAAATTAAAATATCTCACTTGTCCCGTTTCACGATCACAAATTGAAAATGCGTTTCGAGCCAGATGGTGAAGTACCTACTAGTCAATCATACAATTATACACCATTATCTTCTTGATTCTTGAATATTCACACTACCTTCTAGGTATTTATACGTACACATATAATATATAAATACCTACTTACTACATTTCTTTTGAATACTCTACCTACATCAAAATCGTCATGCAGATTTTCATTAAGTACCTTTAATATACCTACCTAATCATTCATTCAAGAATCTAAGAAACAAAATACAGTAGAATAGATATCATCTTTATTTATGAATAATTATTACAAACAATATGTACCTACTTACATGTACCTATACGTATCATACGGTCAAAACGAAAAAGTCGAAACTCTTTGCACCTTACAATGAGTAAGTAAGGTGCAAAGAGTTTCGACTTTTTTCATTACAGTTCATAAGTGTACCCATATCTTTTTGCTTTTGACTGTGCAACACCTAGAATGCCAAGCTAGAAACATAATTTTACCATAAAAGTTAGTCACATCGGCGTAGTTCACAATATCCACGTGAACTGAAGTAACGAGGCCTCGAGCAGGCATAGCCTTAATAAATATATAACACGTTAGACATTAAAGTTGTAAATTTTTATCGAATGTTAGACTGATCTTTAAAAATATACGATCATTAAGATATTGGTAAGTTTCATAGGACTAATTATTCTTTTTTTTTAATAGTTTTTTGTCACCTTTACGGCAGATATTATGAAATAGTCTTGTTCTGTCCACTTCTTTATTAACTGTTTTTTACTGAAGATTGGTATATTGAGCGCGTTTGCAAATCGCACACGGTTCATTGTTCATCCTGACAAAGAAAGACAACGCTACACGACAGAGCGGGATAAAACTTCGCCCATACATAGGTATATGTGCAGATTTGTTTCTTTTTATCGGAGTAACCAGTGGACCGAAGAGCGATGCCATAGAAATATATGCAATACAAGTAGGTCGTTAAAGTACATGAGCTACCTATATTCGAAGTCTTAAATAGGGATCTCCCTGTTCCCTATAGGATCGCTCACGCGTCGCGTGAACTTTAAATCTAGCTGCTTAAAGTTTTCACGCGACGCGTGAGCGATCCTATAGGGAACAGAGAGATCCCTATTTTAAGACTTCGAATATAGCCCGTTACAGAATTAATATTAACAATATATGTATGCTAACTGCTTACTTGTGATGCGATTATTCTGAAACGCATAGTATTTCCATGATAAATAGATTAATGTATCGTAGATCACACGGGGATAACGTTAAGAAAATACCTCAATTTTGCTCACGGACTTGCTTGATAATGGAAACGGAATCTGTGTACTTAGCTGAATGTAAAATGATGAGAGTTTTGTAAATATTAAGTATTGTAGAAAGGGAAATCTTATTTGTAAAATAAAATCGTCTGTATTTAATGGCAATGTGTCGATGTAATACCTACACTTATGGTGGTAAATAAAGATGGTAATGCCTAGAAATGTTGTTTTACCGAAAGCAAAATTTGTCCTATAACCGACAAACTCACTTCCAATGTCTTATTATAATTATTTAGCTTAATGCAATACCTACTGTTTAGGTTAGCTTCTGCCCGCGAATAAATAGGTAATCAGGAATAAAAAGTAGCCTATGTCCTTCCCCGGGACGCTAACTATCTCCATACCAAATTTAATCTAAATTGGTCCAGCGGTTTACTATCGTGAAGACGTAACAGACAGACAAAGTTACTTACGCATTTATAATTTATTATTAGATATGTATTACATTTATAAATACGGATTGTGAACGTATGGAATGTAGTCCTTAGAACAATACTCATTTCGATCTGAAAACGATATTTAATTTACCACTGGCGATACAGGAACAATTATATATGTTTTTTTTATTATTGAATGAAACCATTAAAGTAGCTTTATCTTCTTGTTTTACAGTAAAACTACAACTAGAAATGAAGTAAACAAACCCAGACATATCCAAAATAAAACACGCCTTATGAATCAATTTTACATAGGTACCTCATTTGATTTCAATGACTAAAAATGGTTTCACGTCCCTTTCTCCACCCAAATCAAGTAATTTTGGAAATGAATTAATAGATAATTTTCGAATAAATAATTCTATTCTATTCTATATAAATTAATGGCTTCTGTCTTGGACACTTCGCCAATATCAAAGTAAGGGCCACAGGCCTGCAAGTTGTTCGGTAATAAAGGTAAATGTACGGTGTAAATGGTTAATAAAATAAAATTGGAGAGACTCAACAAACGTCAACGTCCATCCTGGGCGACGGCCATTGAGAATTCCTCCGAATAAATAATATTTTGTCGCGATTAAATGTGAAAACGTCAGAGCCAAGAACCAACAAAGTTGCGGACGCTAGGTGGCGCTGAACTCGTGCACAGAGCCATATTGGCATTTTAATAAGACATTAAGGGCCGGTTGATTCAAACCGTCTGTTAAAGTTAAAGTTAACGTTAAATATTTTACTATGGGACAAAATGACGTTTCTGTATGGAATGACAGCTCGGCGGCCATATTTAACGACCAGGAGTTCGTCAACTGTGCTTGAATCAACTAGCAACGTAGCACTGGCGAGCCGAGCGCGGCAGGAACTGTACGTATACGGGAAGCAATTTGTGCACTGTTGAAGTTGAAATGAAAAAACGCCTAAGAAAATATTTAATATAGGAACACTGAACATTTAATTGTTATGTTGTCAGTATTCATTGAAACTAGTGATGCGTCAGGATTTATCGACTATGATATGGAATGAGACCGATTATCTTGGAACAGATGCTTGCAATCATTATTAAGTAGAAAAGTTAATTTTGATACTGTTTTTTTTAATTAGTACATTTGATACTGTTACACATACTCGTATCCATTTAAATAATAAATAAAGTTACGTTGTTCGCTCTGTAGCAGCGGTAGCAGCACTGTTGAAATGTCTGTCGCTGTCTACTTGACAGTTGACATTTCATAGTTTGCGGGCGCGGGTGGACTGTCAGTATTCTCACATCAGTCAGTCGCTCTAGGGCTGGGTCGCAGTGGGCGGTCAGTTTCTATACATTTTTTGGGCGTATTTAAATTGTACAGAAACTATAAATATTCCCCTTTTGTATTAAAATATTATTATTGAACGTAGGTAATAATTGTGTTTGATTTTTTAAAATAAGTGCTCTCTCTGGAACTGTTAAAGGACTTGCGGGCGATGCTATCGTGGAAACTGATGAGTAATATTTAATAGTAACGTGAATAAATTTTATATTAATACACAACAATGGGGAAGCTGTTGAGTCTTTTGGCGAGGGACGATTCGAACTGCTGCTCGTCGCCTCGGTACGATATCTTTTTGGATTTCGAGAACGCGGCGCCTACGGAGACGGAGCGAGAAGTTTATGAGGAGGTGCAGAGGGTTCTGCTTGAATCTGAGAAGATATTGGAGGAGATACAGTGTTACAAGGGGGCAGGGAAGGAGATACGAGAAGCTATAGCCGATCCCTCGCGGATATCCCAGGAGCGAGCGTGGCGCGCGGTGAAACCTCTCGTCGACAAGCTCCTCAGATGCTACAACCATTCGATAGAGCTACAGCGGGTAAGTCGACATTCATTAGTTTTTACAGTCACCTGTATATATTATATTGTGTTCTGCGATGTGTATCACTGGCTGTGGGAACCAAAATCGCGTCATCTCTTGTGGTTGAACAGTGACTGGACGAGCAATAAATAGTTTATTGTGTATTTGTAGCCTTACTCCCGACAGCACCAACAAGTCAGATAAAATGATCGCTGCTTTATCCTGTAATAGGATGAAATACTTGTAGCGACAAATGTGTATCGGCCCCGAACCTGTCTGAATATAAACTAGCTAGCTATAACTAAATAAGATAGTAATTTCAGTGTTCATACAAATTTTTATATTCATTGGGGTCTACCTATTCATTGTAATTTTAACATATTCATAAATAGTTTACTTTTGTGCAAAACATTTGATATTTTTATCAAAATAGGTAACTCAATCAACCCCAATATTATTCAATTGAATTCAAAAAGGTTCTTATCAATGTTTAGATGCTTTAAAGATTGAAGTTTGATACAGAACTTTGCTGTGAAGAGTATCTTACAGCAAGGTTCTGTACAAACTTCAGTCTCACTCATACTCATACTCATTTATTCATAAAACCGATTTATATGTCATAGTAAAAATAAAAATACATCATACACAGTATATCTAGTCACAAAGTGAGTAATTCACAATAAAACCACTACAGACACCAATAGACTTAATTAAAATTAAAATAATGAAAAATTTAAGCTCACTTAATTATAAGCACAGCCCAGCTAGCACCCACATCATACTAATCACACCACACCCACCTCAATAATATTTCAATTTCATCATCTATTTTTTGCACTGAAATAAGAAGGGTTAAGAATGCCAGAAAATTACTAGCATACCATAGAGGCATTCAATCTTAGTCCTCAACTTTTTATTATTTACAAAAAAGGGGCAACTGCCTGGCTGCAGTTGGGTAATTTTGATCCTCTATTTGGAACAATTTACCCCATTTATATAATCCCCCAAGGATAGTTCTTAAGTCGGTAACTCATTTGAAATCTTATCATGATTCCTTGTCCATGGGCCACAATGACCACTTACCATCTGGTGGCCTGCAAGCTGCATTGCCAACAAATGCCATAAAAAAAGTCTTAATAGAAAGGTTCTAATATCTCCTCATAGTCTATCTCCTCAGACTGCAGACACAAGGCTGTAATAGGTCTCAATACATCCTCTATTTCTAAAAGTATAAGTTATTCCTATCATTTTCAATTTAGAGTAACCTGTTATTAGCCCTCATTGATTATATTTTAAAAAGATTTTCTCTTCGTCTTCAACTTATTCCTTGATACTCCTGAAAATAGATCTTCATTGTTTTCTTGAAACTAATAATATTGTAAAAAAATATACTTTTTAATACACGTGTTTAATAAATAGTATTAAAACCGTGCTCTCTTGGATGACAAAAATCTTATCAAAAGAGTTCTAATCAGTGATTACATTCTGGCAAATGATAAGCCCTCAGATAGTGGAAGCCAAACAAAGATTCTTAGAGCATGCATAATATAACATGTCTTATCACACTATTCACACTTCTCACTCAAGTTACTTTTCATAAAAACTTGTTCCTCAAGCTTACTTTGAAATATTCCCTCCCTTATGTATTTGAAATAATTTCGAATTTGATACATATTTAAGTTAAAAAAAAAACTCACACCATTCATAATGTCTTTTCATAACATCTTCATCATTGTAATCTTCTTTATTTATTCATCTTTTTTGATTACTTATGAATTGGATAGGTAATTTAAATTAAATTAACAACTAAAAAAAGTACAACAACTAAGTATTGAAAATATTTTACCCTTAAACTCAAAAGACTTCAACAGTATTTTTTAGGAAAACATGAGGATGAAAAAACTCCCTAAGTATATTTATTCCATGAATATTACCTTTGCGTTCGTAGGTATATATTCCCCAATTACCTTTGAAATCATTGATTCTTAATGACTTTTTTCAAACACAACTTCTTAGTGACTTACTCCCATAAAAGTATTACGATTCCTGTGATATGCTTCTCAAAAACAATTCAACCATCAGAAACATTCCAGCCATCTGCAATTGGGGCGCTACGATTCTTTCGCTCGTGCAGGCATCACACAGCCTTCCTTAGCGGCTAGAAAAATGGCCTTTATCTCCCTAAGAATATTGCCTCGTTTTACATGGGGTTTCAGGTATTTATAGCTGATGCCAAGTCTTGCGTGGGTGTGTATCCCGCCGTGATGAGCCTGGGTAAAGGTTGCAGTCTAAAATAGGTACCCATCGATCTAATCTAAGGCGACCTTTGAAGGTCCACGCGTAGATAATAGAAGTTTTCTAATACAGCTTAGATATTCCTTAATTTATAAACGAGACTGACAATTACTGGCAATTATAATAATAGTATTGAGAGTAGGTGTATTCCAACCGCGAACTAAATAGTGTCAGTTTTTGTGTGGCAAAATGAAGTCCTCGAAATAAAATCTTTTTAACCCCCGACGCAAAAAGAGAGGGGTATTATAGGTAAGTTCAACGTGTCTGTCTGTGTATCCGTCTGTGGTATCGTAGCTCCGAAGCGGATGAACCGATTTTCGTTTAGCTTTTTTTGTGTCATAGATAAATGAAAATCTGTTGAGCTGTTTGAAGATCAGCTCTTTTCTAGTTGATGAGGGGATCTGACTAACTTCCTTATGTCCGATCGATTCGAAATTTGGTACCGTGTTACTTCAATGTTATTAAAAGTACATATATGTATGGTAAGGTAACCATGAGTCGGTTTTTTAATTTATAATTACATAGGTATATGTATGTATGTAGGTATTCCAGTTTCATTTACAACAGTACAATATCTACTGACTCTCCACTTGTAATTAGTCGTTTGGATTGTACCATCCTTTCATCAATTTATAACTGCTAAAGTTTTCGTCAAGCTGTAAGATTGTTTTAACTGATAGGTACGACTACTGCAATAAAACCAAGCGACAGAGGCGCTCATCCGTAGTCGGTCAACATAAGCGAATTTCATCTCCCCCTGTGCTTTACATTTCTGCCTACTCAGCATTACGGGATTATCCGGACTGGGAACAATAGGAACGACCGCGCAGCTAATCCGATGTTGATATGGCTCATAAACGAATTTTCTGCTAGATATCACGTCTTAGGGTAAGGCTTGAGTGGACGCTCGAATTGTACGTGTGGCGTTCATATCAAACAAGCGCACTGATATATGTCACAGTACCTATATTTAATATAGGTACTTTAGTACGAGACTACTACTACAACAGCCTATTTGCGTCCCACTGCTGGGCACAGGCCTCCTCTCACCACGAGAGGGTTTAGGCTATAGTCCCCACGCGGGCCCAGCACGAATTGGCGACTTCACACACATCTTTGAATTACTTCGCAGATGCGTGCAGGTTTCCTCGCGATGTTTTCCTTCACCGAGAAGCTCAGTGGTAAAATCAAATTGAATTTCGCACATAACTAAGTATACTTAGAGGTGCGAGCCGGATTCGAACCCCCGCCAACCCTCTGCGTGAGAGGCGGTAGGTTCACTAGGCCACCACGGCTTCCACCTAGTACCAGTAGCAACACATAACGCCCCGCATCATCACAGGTTACCTTACCTTACACCACCCGCGGCGAACGAAGGACCAATCACGCACACACGCGCACGTATTTTGAACACCATAATATTTTAGTGTACAGTTTACGTTCGGTTTGTACGGAGCCCTGGTGTTGTTACTCTGCGCTTCAAGCGTCCGTTCAGATCATACACTAACAGTTCTTGCAAATGTTTCAGAGCTTCATATAAAATTAAATATATAGATACACGGTATCACGCGAATAAAAATGGCAATGACATTTCATTGAAATTTATTTATTCACCAAGTAAACTCAGGTTCGATCGAATAGTCAGTTCGCGCTGTGGCATGAATATTCACATGCTGGGTGCAATGAATGTATTCAGATTTTAATTGAAATCAAATTGAAACAGCTTTTTTTCCGCATCCCTTCAAATATCAACCACGGATGCAATAGTAAAATTTATGTAAATTTCCCATAAAAAGTCTAATTTCATTACACACATGGCTTAATTAAAGGTACTGCTCGTTCCACGTTAAAAAGTCTTAATACTTGAAGAAAGTATCCAATTGAGTCCTCAAGGCGGTTGTTATCCAATTTACTTAATCGACGGGTTTCAACTACATCACGCATTCTTTCTGTAATAGAGTAACAATGGCACCTTTTTACAGCACAATGGTGATGTAACGGTTATTGTTGTCACCATTATCACACTGTTTTGCCATTTTATTCACGGAGATCATCTGCCATTTAGCGAAGCTTTGTCAATATAAAAAGAGAACTTTCCGTAGCCCGGTGTTTTTTTTTTGACCAAGCCGCAAACTATGCGACGCTTGTATTATGGGTGCTACAACGATATAAATACTTATATAGGGAAATACATACATATATAAATGCTAAACATCCATGACTCGAGTACAAACATTCGTGTTCATCACACAAAGTTTGCCCCGTGCGGGACTCGAACCCGCGACCATCGGAACAGAAGGCAGGGACACTACGAACTGGACCAATCCGGTTGTCAAATTACTACTTTTATGACTAGGTAGCTTGATTGCCCCAGCCCAGTTAGGTTACGAACTTAGTACGCAATGTATGTACATAAAATATTATTAATTCAGAGGATTGTATATTGTAATAGATATTAAATACGTCGATACGCATTCTACATACCTACCTAACTACCTACTAATATGTCGAGTATTGGCACCCAGAAATTGGCGTAGGCACAATTTTCCTAACCTCATGGTACAGGAAAATCGAAATATGTTTGGTTTATTTAAAAAAAGAATCAAGCCTTTGTCATTTTTCACCCATAGCCAATTCTTTATCTTGTAAGTTACAATAAATTCATTCTTCACTTTAATTTTTACATAGAGCACAGACTTCCAGTTCTGTGCATAGGAGCTACAATGATTATGTGATCAACTACCCTACTGCACAGTAGAACTGTACTGTACTTTTTCTTTTACACGATATGGCGATACATGTGACAATCATCCAATAAAAATGATCCCGTCGCATAGAACTCGTGAGAACTATTTATATGACGTTCGCTGCATCCTTTGGGGGCAACGGAACCATCAATTTGTTTATTGAATGATACGAGAGTGATTGAAACAATTAATTTGCTATCACTGAGCTTATCAGCCGCCCTTCCTATTGAATGACTAACCTATTCTATTTGAAGCTACGTCGATATGCGAATATCTGTACCTACTTATACTCGTACTTATCTTATAGCGACTTCAATATTATAAGACCTTACCCGCCATACATACATTATATTAATGAGAATAGTAAGATACATTTTGAGTACATTTTGGTGCAAGTGAAGTACATTTTGACGAAAATTTTGTCATTTTATCACGACTGCCTAGCTATGTTGGCGCGAGCGAAAGCGAGCGTTAACACTAGGGACGAGTGAAAATTACAATTTCGCACGTGTATCAAACGACATTTTTTAATACATTTGCGAAAAAAAATGTAAAAAATAAACGAACAGGATGAAGCTCACAAAACTTTACGCACTAGTTCGAAAGAAAACAATTTTAGGCACGCTTAGTAACTGGCAAAAAAAACAAAAAACGCTTGTTCGGAAATGACAAACTTTTGGCACGTTAAACAGGTATCGAAATGTTTACTTTTTGAGCAACTGTATTTAAATAGAAATAAATTATTATTATTATTTATTCATACGTCTCCATAAATGCGTCACAGAACTAGGTAAGTTAAACAAAAATTTAATATGTTTCCCTGATTTTATTAGCTACAAAACGTCGACCTAAAATAACAGTTTCTGTTTATTATACTGTTTTAAGCGTTTATTTCTGAGTTTATTTTTCTTAAAACATTCAGGATGTGAGTCTAAATATTATTTTAAAATATCAACAGAAATCATACATAAATCGAATCATCCGTTTACCTATCCAATAAAGAATGCTAGCTAATCCAGTTGACCAGGTTATTCTTACAGTTAACAACATTACAAACCGATACCGCTAACAATGACTATTATGCCGTTGCCATTGTCATCAAACAGCGATGACATTACACCCTTTCAATAGCTTTTGCCAGTACGACACAATTGAATTACCTAGTCTCCTAGTGCCAAAGATACTTAGTACGTATAGGTAGTTAATACCCTTCAAAATCAAAGCAATGAGGCCCATGCCATCGCATATGAATTCGCCTCTATAGAAGCGCTTGCGTCGCATAAGGTTCGGTGTTGCCAATTTCGCACATTTTAGGCCATATTATACATACGCTAATATTTAGGTCTCAGAAACTTCAAGTCACATGACTTTGACCCTATGACAACTCTGACATCGACTGCAGAACCTCACACGACGTGCCACCAACTTGTGAACAGAAATACGGTGGCCCTCATTTCCTACTGGATGAGTAAGGTGGAGCTAAACATTTATAAAACAAAACAACATCATGGAATAGCATGAACATTTTATCACAGTACGGCTTCCTATTTAGGTAGGTATACGATACTGTGGGACCATATTTGAAATAGGATAAACCATCTGTGTCGGTTTAACAATTCAGCATAGAAAACGCCCGCCGCATTGGTCGCATTGCGCCGGGTTTCGCAACGTGATCGTCCCACCAGACATTACGTTGCTGTGAAACTATAATACAGCTATAAGCTACAATGCAGCTTGATCGCACTATACGGCTGTTAAGCCAAGCTCTCGTCTGGTATCCCGATTCAACGCAGTCGTTTTTCATGCCGCGTGGACCGTGTGCCAAATTAAACGGAAAATGCTACTGCAGAACAAAAAGAATCTCCTTGATTCACAGAACACTGATAGTCTAAACACCACCGATATGTTTATTGTCACGTTTCATAAACAAGATCGAACTTTGTAATGAACTCGCGAGCTAAGTTACGGATATCGAGCGTCAGATACCTCGGCGTCGATAACTCGGAAGTTTCCTCGCGTAAACTTAATACCACCTGTCTCAGTTTCTTTATACTTAGTGTACTTTAAATGTCAGCTATAAATAGCTGTTTGTTTAAAGTATATTCTGGACTGGTTATTTGGTTAGCAGCTGCTCTTTACGGCATTGCTGCACGAAGAAATGACTTGGCAGGTGCACCGTATGCTGTTTGTTATCCAGAATTTGTAACTCGTACGGTCTTATAAAGTGGTCGCATAAAAGGCTCGCTCGAACTGCAACCATTATTCATCGTGAATGCATTGTCGGAATTTACGAGCATTGCCTGTCATTGATGCAAATTGCACCTGTCGTATGGAATTTACTCAGTAAGCGTCGCACTAATGAATACTCGACGCCGTTTATCTGTTATTCGCATGAAAAGTTCTAAGATATTCGCATTGTAAGACGGTAATTTTAATTATAACGCTGTCATAAGCAGGGAACCTTCCGAGGCGGTTGTTCTATACAGAGCCCCTAAATAATTAGTGTCTTATTAAAATACGAGTTGTCTTAAACAAACCCGAGTCCATGATTGCGCATAAATTTCTCATAAGCCACCATGAAAAATCTCGACGGTAGATGGACTCGACCTGATTAAAATGAATGATTTCATCCGACTTAATTATGTCGTGTCGTTCCTTTACTGTGTGTATTTGTATCCCAGTGTACTGTGTTGTGTGTTGAATATACCTAGGGATAAGTACAAAGATAGACTTCAATATAAAAAACATTGCTCCGCTGCAACCAGCCACTGGACTGCGAGGCAAATACCCTTACGGTCCAGAGAGTAAATTAAAAATACTTCGGCGCTTCCCAGAAATTTAAGTAAATCTCATCGAGTCACGCGAGGCAAATATCCTCGGAGCAGACGATGTTTCCGCCTTGCCAAATATTTGTAGCGTTTTGTGCGTTTGTTTTGTATTTGAATTTGTAGCGTTCCGTGACTGGCTACCAGAAGTAACATTCATTGCGAATTGGCACTTGCCACCTAAACCGCAATGGAATATTAATGGGGCATTGTCAGTATCAAATGGTGATCCGTGAATGTAACGTGCTAAACAAAGGGCCTAATTGTTTTCTCTTGCGGATGACTCAGCTGCTGGATAGGGCATCTTGTTCTGCCTGACCTAGGTCACGTTTGCTGGGGGTCCAAGACAGATAACATATTGACGAACCTTTCTACATAGAATAGAAGACAAAGAATGGTGTAATCGGAAAAAAATATAATTTCTAATCCATTTACCGATTAGGATCTAATGCGGGTTTTTATAATCCTTGGCAACCTCTTCCTTAATGGGAATCTGTTTGTTCTAAATTTAAACGAAATCGCGCTATCTCTAAAATCGAAACTGCCAGTCTCGTGTCGCCTGTAACTTACAAAGAAGGACGAATTCGAATATTGAAATTCAGTTTGGCATCTTGAAATATAGACAGGTTGGAGTATTTTACGTTTGAGAAATAGGAAAGCTTTTTAGGACAGATTGCTGCTAAGTTTGTAAGAAAACATTCGTAATAAACGCTGTCTTGATGTGTACAAAGACGGCAGATGGTCGCGGCGTGGTACAGAGTTAATGGTGCATGCAGTACGTTGCACCCACCGTGCATGCTTTCTGATCTTCCTTACCTTATTCTGCACCACGGTTCCGGGGTAGCCATTGTAACTGGCTGGAAAGGCCAAAGTAATGTTTCATTTGTTTCATAGAATAAAAGTGGTTTTATTTTGATACGACGACCAGCGGTCCGCTTGATCTTCTGGGGCCTTATTTGAGTTAATAAATATAGTTATAGTTCTCAAACCGATTAAAATCATGTGCTTATATTTTAACTACTATCGTAGAATATCTTTATCCCGAAAATCATACCTTAAGTGAACAGGGGAAATTTGGTGATATCGGTGATATCAATCAATCAATCATTTATTCAAATTGGCCACATATGGGCACTTCTACACGTCAGAAATGAATTTACCAGCGCTTCCTAGACGCATTGCTTGAGACGAAGCGCCGCCGCAACAAACTCAGTAGAAGGCCTTTTTTATAAAAAATAAAAAGTCACTACAAATTCACATTACATTTGCATTATGTATATGTATAAAATTCATGTATAGGTATGTAACTACTAACATTACATTTAAGGGATGTATAGTACCTAACTTCCAACCAAGCTCAAGTTGAACTGTCAGGTACTTAGATCGATACTGCCTCGTGTCGTGTATCGACGTCTCGGTTAGTAAGTAATACGGTAGTTGTTTGCGAAGCCCAATCAACATTTTTACAGTGGCTCCTATAAATAGGACGCCCGATACCCCCGGCACGTGCGCGGGAGACGCGTCCTTAATCTAATCATGGATCATGCGGTCCCCATGATTCATGCTTGATGTAATTACTGAGTATACGAGAGTTATCTTACTCGTACTGACTACCCAACAGATTCAGATCGTTATTTTTTTTTATCTTGGGACATCTCACTAAAGTCACTCGACCCCATACTAAGCAAATACTTACGTCAATACCAAGACAGACAATCCGGCCGTCATTCTTCTTGAAAAGCAAGCTACATGGACGACATTATTATAGTTAAAACTAGTTTTTGCCCGCGACTTCGTTCGTATGCGCCTACATTAACATGTAAAGTCCAATTATTTCCCGTTCCCGTGGAAATTTCGGGAAATCCTCTCTTAGTGCTCCCCTACATTCCCCAATGAACCTATACATGGTGGGTCAGACAGATCCTATAGCAAGTAATTAACCCACAGTATCGTATCGGCTATCGATTCTAAGTATATTGTATAAGTCTTTAATTTTTTTTTGAGTTGGTAAAAAAAAATGTATATGGGATTGGTTATTTGGTTGTGTGAGCGACCCTGAATCCTATAAAAAATGATTTTTTTTACCTACTACTACTACTACAGCCTATTTGCGTCCCACTGCTGGGCACAGGCCTCCTCTCATCACGAGAGGGTTTGGGCTATAGTCCCCACGCGGGCCCAGTGCGGATTGGGGACTTTACCAACTCGAAAAAAAATTAAAGAATTATACAATATACTTAGAATCGATAGCCGATACTGTGGGTTAATTATTTGCTATAGGATCTGACCCACCATGTATATGTACCAAATTTCAGCTCTCTACGACCAGGAGTTTCGGCTGGGCTAGTAACTAGTTTTATATTCCCTAACGCCCTGCTTCTCGATTTTTTCAATCATGTTATTTTATAGTTATAATAATAACTCGAACCGCCTCCGCTGACCCTTGACCCACTTAAACCCAAAAGAAATAACATTAATACAAAGAAGTCCACGCAAACAGCACCACGTCAATTTTAATACTAACTAATTTATTAACGCTCCAACTCCAATCTCTAACGGTTACATCAACTAGAACTATTGTTTATTAAACATACCCAACCCCTGCCCATCAACCATGCTACTGTAACTTGATTAGTTTTACGATGCATGTTTTTTTATTACCTCAGTAACACAGTTAATTTATACATAAAACGGTAATTAATTACCTTGTATGCATTACCCATAAACGTTTTATATGTGTTTTGCGCGTGTCAGCGAGATAGAATTAGTGGGTGAAAAACACTCTATTTATTACACAAAGGCGAACTTCTCCTCTTATTCTTTTAGACCTTTTACAAAGGAAAAATATATCTTAGAAACAGGAGGGTAGGTGGAGAAATGCCTTGATATTTTCTCACATCGAGAAGAAAAAAGTTGTCATAACACCACCTAGGTGGTGTATTTGGCTGTTTATACAGCGTCCGTAAGATCTTGCCGTCTAAAATACCCGACCTTGGCCCACATTCGTGGCCGGTGCGTGACGGTCGAAAATCCGATAGCAAAACGCTGCTCGTTTTAAGGATGGCAATATTAATCCTTATTGCAATCTATAAAATCAACGCGTCATCCTTTTGTTGCATTTTTAAAGGCAGTGTCTGCGAAGGAATGGAACGTCCGTTCCGTGGTAGTAGTAAGTAAGTAGTACCTATATAGTAAGTACCTAAGTAGGTTTTACGCAACTATAGTTTTCTCAACTTAGTGTCAAATTCCTCACGTGTAAACTGTCGTATAATTAACAGTGACTCACTGTTTTAGATTGTAGTTATGAATTATAAATGAATTCTCTACGATATATTATCACATACCATGATTAACCACTTGTTATTGAACAGACGAGTGTTTAGTAGCATCCTGTTTAAAAAAATCCTGTAAACTTTTCCTTGTTTGAAGAATGAAGAATTTTGTAAGACTACCATATTATGAAAGTTTCTTTATAGAATAAAACACATGATCTCATCTATGAGTTATCTACGACTTCCGTTGCGTGTCGGTGCTCACTGTTCACAAAAAGACACCATCTGATTCATGTCCTAAATATACATTATACAGTTTCCAAATAAGGAAATAACACTCCTTGTATGTCTGTATGATCATTATTTTGTATTTGTAACTCTGCTCTGCAGTATAGGGTAAATAATACAATTAAATAAATTAAATGAGAACATGATTGTAGTTAACTCGATCACAGACTCGATGTTGAATAAAGCAGTACATGTGCAAATAACAATTCCGTTTCTTAACTATGTACTTGGCGACTGAGTGAAGATCGTAAATTAACCCTTCAATAATGTCCAAATTAACATAACTAAGTAAGCCAGTACCGCTATCAACTGCCAGTGGAAAGAAAGAATAGAAAGATTCCGCTTTAAAGAAAGAAGAGTATTTTAAGTTAAATTACATTTACGACTAAGCTTTTCGGCGAAGGAAGAAGTTCCCAGTCCGCACGGAAGCCGAATGGGAACTGAAGCTACACCCTTTCATAAGGGAAATAAGTCTTTGCCCTGCAGTGTATAATGGGCTGTTGTTGTGGTGATGGACATTAATTAATCCACCAATACAAGGCTATTAATATTTAAAACCCATCATTATATTAAAGCGCAACGGTGTTTGATTTTTGCGCGAAAATACTGACAACAGAATCGCTGTGACGAAGACTCGAGTCCGCAAAAAGTCAAAAGTATTCCAGCTTTGATTAAATGAGAGTTTGAAAAACCGAGTAGAGTCCTAAAAATGAAGACTGCATAGACTTGCTTGAGCAAAGCCACATTCAAAATGAACTACAAAGCAGATCATAAAGTATTCTGTTATCCTTTGGGTCCTTGGGACACGATCATGAATGAATCAACAACAGTTAAGAAACTTTACTTACTTAAATTTTTATTTGACCAAAGAAATTGGTGTCGGAGAACTTGCGTACTTCATATATAACCCCGCTTGGCGTGACTCACGGTTGGCTTAAGTAGTCCAAATTAAATCCATTTTCATAATACCGTCAGAGTTACGGAAAGAGGTTATTAATTATGCAACCTATTTCGTACTTATTACCACGTGTTTCTGGCTTCAGCTTCGGACGGCCGGCATTTTGTTGGGGGCCTAACTTTATTAATGTTTATGAAACCAAAACCGTGTCAAGCGTGGCTTGTTACTGCCAACTTGAGCCTTAAATTAACTTTTTTGATGAAGTGCCGTGTCGTCGGCACTCTTTGCACAAAAAATCACAAAACGATTGAAAATCAATGGGCCCCTTTATTTTACAGGTAATTGAGTAGGTACAATATCACAGAGCATAACCTCCCGGACAAGCAATAAATGTCACAAACGGAACGATATAAATTCCCGATAAAGGATATCGTCGTTTGACCTATTGTGAAACAGGAACCAAGGGAATAGGCATAATTGCTGACGTTCGATTCGTTAGTCACAGGTCCCAGCCCTCAATTGCGAATCCCTATTCAGAGTCATTTCTCCGGCATCCAACAGAACAGAATCACCCATCCTTTACGCACCTATGCTTTATGCTCATTGACTAGAGCGAATGAGCAACATCGATGGGCTCCCGTGTACTCCTATGGATCAGAATCAGGTTTTATGCAGCCTGACCGACTAAATTACAATTGCTTCCTCACTTTGTTTATAAACGTTTCACAATAGAGCTCGATTTCACTAAACTGTTTCTATAACAAAAAGTTGTGTTGAATGTTATGATTAGAGCTTTAATAGCATTATTAGGTTAATTACAAACATTAATGGGGAAATTAGATAGGAGTTTTAATTTTGTAATTAACTTTCGCGTCGATAACGTAATGAAAATGATAGCACAGAGTAGAAAAACCTTCGAACGAGGCGATGGCAATAATTCTATATTTAATGTCTTGGGACTGACTCTCTTTGGGGTGGAACTCGTTATATTATATTACACTTAACAAATGTCCGATCTTATTACAACTTTGTTATATCTGCAACTACTTTAGCATAATTTATTTTACTGTATGTATTTACAATACATGTAGGTACTACTTTCCTGACAGGTTTTTAGTATCTAATATGGTGGAAGCGAATAGCACAGTATAGGTCTGAGTGGCGAACCTTGGGGGAGGCCTATGTCCAGCAGTGGACGTCTTTCGGCTGAAACATCTACTAGTCCATTCCTAATTAAACATCTGTCTAAACTTTTCTGTATATAAATCCAAAGCGTTTTTAAAACTTAGGTTTCAAACTGAAATCACACTTGAAGTTTCTTAAGATTACTAGGTCCTAAAGTTCTATAATAAAATCGCAAGCACTAAGAAACTTTCATCAAAAGGTGCATTTAGGTCGACGTACAAGCTTTTATTTGAACTCATCGGAGGAGCTGTTGCGTCTCGTTATTTGCATCCTTGACTTGACACCTACTCATCCGTGAAAATTAAGGTCAACACTGCACCGAGTGTCCTGGGTCAGAGAACACTCGTCGCGCCTACATTATTACTGAAACTCAACACCGACGTGTTTACGCTTCGCTGTATTGCAAAACCACTAGACTTATATTGAGAGAATCATTTTAATGTAAACATCGAAGAACTACTCAGCCACTTCAGAGTGTGAGGAAAATGTTTACGCATTATATTACTCGTTTAAGTCTAGAATTCGTAGAACGGTCGAAACTTCTTCGTTCGTTTTTAAATGTTATTATTTGTATTGTTCACAAGCAACAGAGAAACCACATAAACATAAAGTGTGACTTAAATATGATGGTAAGCAGGGCTTGTAACCGGTTAATTTAAAAAACCCCGAAATAGCCAAATATTTATAATTATTTTATACTATTTATGTGGAACTCCATAGTGTATTTAGGTTATTACTTCGTATTATTTTATAGCCTTATTAAACATGAAATAATAAACGAAAGAACGATAAGGAAACCGGTTTATTTATATGGGGGCAAAAACCGGTTTCAAGCCCTGATGGTAAGAGTTTCAAATCGACAACGTTATCATATTATAGTTAATAAAAATCTACCTTTTCCTACGCTACGACTCGGCAATCCGGCACGGTCAATATAGGTCACGTTGTGATTTTTTGCTCTTTTTCTAGCTCTCTGTGTTGTCAAAACTGGCACCCTTTTAGTCGCCAGACGAGGGAAAAAAGGTTTATTTTTTGAAAGTTGAATGTCCGTTGCCCTCGATCGAGAATTTTCCTATATGCGGGAAAATTCTCGATCGAGGGCAACGGATTTTTCAAGTTAGAAGTCAATTCAATTCCACTCCGTGGCTGGAAGAAATAACTGTGTTCAACGTGACATTTTATTGAAATTTTGTCGCTATTCAAAATAGCTCCTAAGCTTTAGGTACCCAGGCAACCTTTTACTAATCATTTAGGCGATAATCTAAAAGTGAGTGAAATATAATTTTGTTAAAATTTTAACATCTAAATTCAAGAATGAATCTATCAAAAATATATTGTTTCTCATTCAAAAAAGCCGATTGATTCGCCGACTATATCGTATGTTAATTCAACAAACGTATCTATATTCGTATCGTTCTTAATTATTATACTATATAATCCTGGAAGCCCCCCACCGAAAGGTCAATTGATCTCCCCGAAGGAGTCCCGATGGCGGTGGGTCGTCTATGGCGAGTTTCTCCCTCTCCCCCCCGTGTCTATGGGAAAAATCTGACATTTCAAAAATCCAAGATGGCGGCCGAGTTGGGATGATTGAGTTTTTCGTTTTCCGCCCTATACCCGATATCGGTGTCGTTTTCGAATAACTTTGGCGCGTTCTTTGCGCGTACGTTGTGTAGAATTGGAAAAAAAGATGGCCGCCGAGATATTTGCGTTTGAAATTTTTCATTTTTCGAGGTGACTTTGCGGGGTCGCGGCATGGTGATTTTTTGAGTTTTTTTTTGATATTTTTTCTCAACGGGTTCGGCTATGTCCTCAATTTTGCCGTCGAGGATTGTTTTTTTTTTTTCAACAAGATGGCGGATTCGTGGCGGCCATTTTGTAAAATCAACGAAAATTGGCATTTTTCTAGGCGATTTTTTCTTACGTTGGCAACATTTGAGCGGGTCACTTTGTATAAGGCGATTGTGGAGCTTGGCTGCGAGTGTTGCCAGGTTGAGTTGTTTTTTTTTTCGGTCATACATTTTTTTGGACTTTTCATTCAAAAATGTGAAAAGTAGAAGGAGAAATATTTTTGATTAAAAAATCGCATGAGAATATCGGCTGGCAATGTCGTAATGACATTTGACTATTTTCGTCGCTGGCAACTCGCAACAATGGCGCCCGGATTTTTTTTTTGTTTTACGAAAATTTGATTGGAGCGCCCGAAGGAGCGGTGGGGGGTGAATGTCATGTATGAGGGATATTGTCGGTTTGCATCCGTGTCTATGGGAAAAATCTGACATGTCCAAAATTCAAGATGGCGGCCGAGCTGACTTGGCCAACTTTTTTTTTTATCAGGGCGCTTACCCAAGATTGGTGTCGTTTTCGGATAATTTTAGGGCGAGTGTTATGATAAAATTGGAAAAAGTTGGAAAAACAAGATGGCCGCCGAGATATTTGAAATTGAATTTTTGGAATTTTCGAGGTGTCTTTGCAGGGTCGTGATGTGATGGTTTTTGTCCTTTTGTGTGACTTTTTTTTTTGATCTGCCTGGATATATTCTCAATTTTGCCAATTGGGATTGTTTTTTTTTTCAACAAAATGGCAGACCCCGTGGAGGCCTTAATGTAAAAAGCTTTGAAAATCGCGTTTTTCGAGTTGAAATACTACGAGGTTGGCAACATTTGAGCAGATTTCGTTGTTTTTGGCGGTTGTGGGGCTCAGTCGAGAGTGTTGCCAGGTTCAGTTTTTTTTTGCCTTGTCCATACATTTTTTTAGACTTTTCATTCAAAAAGTTGAAAAGTAGAAGGAGAAACATTTTTGATGAAAAAATCACCCCAGACGATTTGTTGCGGTCGTCGTAATGACATTTGATCATTTTCATCAGAAAAAACTGGCAACACTGGCGCCAGGATTTTTTTTTTCACTTTTCTCACATTTCGTATAGCACAGCCAAATGTATTGGTGAGAGGTAATAATAATGTATCGAACAATTGCTTGATTCAGTATGGTGACTATGGGAAAAATATGAAGTTTGAAAAATTCAAAATGGCGCCCGAACTGCGATTATCAACTTTTTTTTTTGTTATCGCGCCTACCCAATATTCGTGTCGTTTTCGGTCAATTTCAGGACGACTGCTACGATAAATTTGAAAAAAGTTGGAAAAACAAGATGGCCGCCGAGATATTTGTGTTTGAAATTTTTCATTTTTCGAGGTGTCTTTGCCGGGTCGCAGCGCGGTGATTTTTTTGTTGTTTTTTCGATATTTTTTGTCGATCGGCTCGGGTGTATCCTCAATTATGATGTCGAGGATTGTTTTTTTTTTCGACAAGATGGCGGACCCCATGGCTGACATTTAGTGAAATGTGCGAAAAATTGCATTTTTCGAGGTGAGATTTTTTGAGGTTGGCGACATTTTAGCGGGTCACTTGGTTTTCGGCGGTTGTAGGACTTGATCC
The DNA here is from genome assembly GCA_963971205.1 of Aethes cnicana. Classification (NCBI taxonomy): domain Eukaryota; kingdom Metazoa; phylum Arthropoda; class Insecta; order Lepidoptera; family Tortricidae; genus Aethes; species Aethes cnicana. The sequence goes on from OZ020285.1 coordinate 4,449,448, forward strand.
ATAGTGTTGCCAGGTTTGGTTGATTTTTTCCTTGTCCATACATTTTTTTGAACTTTTCATTCAAAAATATGAAAAGTAGAAGGAGAAATATTTTTGATTAAAAAATGACTGAAAACGATTTATCGCAGTTGTAGTAATGACATTTGACTATTTTTGTCCGAATAAACTGGCAACACGGGCGACAGGATTTTTTTTTCTATTTTCACACATTTCGAATAGCTCAGCCTAAAGTATTGGTAGGGGGTGATAATAATGTATGGTCAAATTGCTTGATTCAACATGGTGGTTATAGGAAAAATATTTAATGTTAGTGTTGCCATACATAAAAAATACATTTTCATACAAAGGTATTTATTGCAACGAATATTTAATTTTGAGTGGGTTGGCATCATTTGACGTCGTTGTAATGAATGAGGCGTTTATAGGTATTAATATTTTTCTTATTTTGTAAAAAAATAATTCAGTGTTGCCATACAAAAAATAATAATTTTCATAGAAACGTATTTTTGGTACGTATATGGTCCGTTACATTCGCCCCCCTTTGGAGCTTCTTATAGGGGGCCGCCTCAGCAGTGGCTCACGGAGTGACCTTGTATCGAACATTATTATTATTATTATTATACTATATAATCCTGGAAGCCCCCGCGCGAAAGGTCAATTGATCTCCCCGAAGGAGTCCCGATGGCGGGGGGTCGTCTATGGCGAGTTTCTCCCTCTCCCCCCCGTGTCTATGGGAAAAATCTGACATTTCAAAAATCCAAGATGGCGGCCGAGTTGGGATGATTGACTTTTTCGTTTTCCGCTCTATACGCGATATCGGTGTCGTTTTCGGATAACTTGAGCGCGTTCTTTGCGAGTACGTAGGGTGAAATTGGAAAAACAAGATGGCCGCCGAGATATTTGCGTTTGAAATTTTTCATTTTTCGAGGTGACTTTGCGGGGTCGCGGCGTGGTGATTTTTTTGTGTATTTTTTGTTATTTTTTCTCTATGTGCTCGGGTATGTCCTCAATTTTGTTGTCGAGGATTGTTTTTTTTTTTTCAACAAGATGGCGGACTCCGTGGCGGCCATTTTGTAAAATCAACGAAAATTGGCATTTTTCCAGGCGAATTTTTATTCTGTTGGCAACATTTGAGCGGGTCACTTTGTATAAGGCGGTTGTGGAGCTCGGCTGCGAGTGTTGCCAGGTTGAGTTTTTTTTTTTTCGGTCATACATTTTTTTGGACTTTTCATTCAAAAATGTGAAAAGTAGAAGGAGAAATATTTTTGATTAAAAAATCGCATGAGAATATCGGCTGGCAATGTCGTAATGACATTTGACTATTTTCGTCGCTGGCAACTCGCAACAATGGCGCCCGGATTTTTTTTTTTGTTTTACGAAAATTTGATTGGAGCGCCCGAAGGAGCGGTGGGGGGTGAATGTCATGTATGAGGGATATTGTCGGTTTGCATCCGTGTCTATGGGAAAAATCTGACATGTCCAAAATTCAAGATGGCGGCCGAGCTGACTTGGCCAACTTTTTTTTTTATCAGGGTGCTTACCCAAGATTGGTGTCGTTTTCGGATAATTTCAGGGCGAGTGTTATGATAAAATTGGAAAAAGTTGGAAAAACAAGATGGCCGCCGAGATATTTCAAATTGAATTTTTGGAATTTTCGAGGTGTCTTTGCAGGGTCGTGATGTGATGGTTTTTGTCTTTTTGTGTGACTTTTTTTTTCGATCTGCTTGGATATATTCTCAATTTTGCCAATTGGGATTGTTTTTTTTTTTCAACAAAATGGCGGACCCCGTGGAGGCCTTAATGTAAAAAGCTCTGAAAATCGCATTTTTCGAGTTGAAATACTACGAGGTTGGCAACATTTGAGCAGAATTCGTTGTTTTTGGCGGTTGTAGGGCTCAGTCGGGAGTGTTGCCAGGCTCAGTTTTTTTTTGCCTTGTCCATACATTTTTTTGGACTTTTCATTCAAAAAGTTGAAAAGTAGAAGGAGAAACATTTTTGATGAAAAAATCACCCTGGACGATTTTTTGCGGTCGTCGTAATGACATTTGATCATTTTCATCAGAAAAAACTGGCAACACTGGAGCCAGGATTTTTTTTTTCACTTTTCTCACATTTCGTATAGCACAGCCAAAAGTATTGGTGAGAGGTAAAAATAATGTATGGAACAATTGCTTGATTTAAAATGGTGACTATGGGAAAAATATGAAGTTTGAAAAATTCAAAATGGCGCCCGAACTGCGATTATCAACTTTTTTTTTTGTTATCGCACCTACCCAATATTGGTGTCGTTTTCGGTCAATTTTAGGACGACTGCTACGATAAAATTGAAAAAAGTTGGAAAAACAAGATGGCCGCCGAGATATTTGTATTTGAAAATTTTCATTTTTCGAGGTGTCTTTGCAGGGTCGCATTGCGGTGATCTTTTGGTAATTTTTCGATATTTTTTATCTATGGGCTCGGGTTTATCCTCAATTTTGTTGTCAAGGAATGTTTTTTTTTTCGACAATATGGCGGACCCCATGGCTGACATTTAGTGAAATGTGTGAAAAATTGCATTATTCGAGGTGAGATATTTCGAGGTTGGCAACATTTTAGCGGATCACTTTGTTTTTGGCGGTTGTAGGACTTGATTTTCAGTGTTGCCAGGTTTTGTTGATTTTTTCCTTGTCCATACATTTTTTTGAACTTTTCATTCAAAAATATGAAAAGTAGAAGGAGAAATATTTTTGATTAAAAAATGACTGAAAACGATTTATCGCAGTTGTAGTAATGACATTTGACTATTTTTGTCCGAATAAACTGGCAACACGGGCGACAGGATTTTTTTTTCTATTTTCACACATTTCGAATAGCTCAGCCAAAAGTATTGGTAGGGGGTGATAATAATGTATGGTCAAATTGCTTGATTCAACATGGTGGTTATAGGAAAAATATTTAATGTTAGTGTTGCCATACATAAAAAATACATTTTCATACAAAGGTATTTATAGCAACGAATATTTAATTTTGAGTGTGTTGGCATCATTTGACGTCGTTGTAATGAATGAGGCGTTTATAGGTATTAATAGTTTTCTTATTTTGTAAAAAAATAGTTCAGTGTTGCCATACAAAAAATAATAATTTTCATAGAAACGTATTTTTGGTACGTACATGGTCCGTTACATTCGCCCCCCTTTGCAGCTTCTTATAGGGGGCCGCCTCAGCAGTGGCTCACGGAGTGACCTTGTATCGAACAATTTAAACACAGCTTTTACCTAATCCCACAATCAACCTACCACTGAATGTCGCAATTGTTCTCCATGAAGGGGTCGAGAAGGCGGAGAGTCGTCTATGGCGGGTTTTTTACTCTTCCCCTTGTGTCTATGGTAAAAATCTGACATTTCAAAAATCCAAGATGGCGGCCGAGTTGAGATGATTGAGTTTTTCGTTTTCCGCTCTATACCCGATATCGGTGTCGTTTTCGAATAACTTTGGCGCGCTCTTTGCAATTACGTAAGATAGAATTGGAAAAACAAGATGGCCGCCGAGATATTTGCGTTTGAAAATTTTCATTTTTCGAGGTGTTTTAGCGGGGTCGCGGTATGGTGATTTTTTTGTTGTTTTTTCGTTTTTTTTTATCTATAGGCTCGGATATGTCCTCAATTTTGTCTTTCGGGTTTGATTTTATTTTTCAACAAGATGGCGGACTTCTTGGTGGCCATTTTGTAAAATCTACGAAAATTTGCATTTTTCCAGACGAATTTTTCTTCCGTTGGCAACATTTGAGCGGGTCACCTTGTATAAGGCGATTGTGGAGCTTGGATGCAAGTGTTGCCAGGTTGAGTTTTTTTTTCGGTCATTAATTTTTTTCGACTTTATTTATTTTTGGTTAAAAAAATCACATAAGAATGTCGGCTGGCAATGTCGTAATGACATTTGACTATTTTTGTCGATGGCAACTCGCAACAATGGCGCCCAGTTTTTTTTTTACGAAAAGTCGAAGAGAGCGCCCGAAGGAGCAGTGGGGGGTGAATGTCATGTATGAGGGACGATGTCTGTTTGCATCCGTGTCTATGAGCAAAATCTGACATGTCCAAAATTCAAGATGGCGGCCGAGCTCACATGGCCAACTTTTTTTTTTATCAGGGCGCCTACCCGAGATTTGTGTCGTTTTCGGATAATTTTAAGACGAGTGTAATGATTAAATTGGAAAAAGTTGGAAAAACAAGTAGCCGCCGAGATATTTGAAATTGAATTTTTGGAATTTTCGAGGTGTCTGCAGGGTCGTGTTGTGATGGTTTTTGTCCTTTTCTTTCACTTGTTTTTCAATCTGCTTGGATATATTCTCAATTTTGCCATTTGGGATTTTTTTTTTTTCACCAACATTTTTTGGACTTTTCATTCAAAAAAATCACCCTGGACGATTTGTTGCGGTCGTCGTAATGACATTTGACCATTTTCGTCAGAAAAAACTGGCAACACTGGCGCCAGGATTTTTTTTTCACTTTTGTCATATTTCGTATAGCACAGCCAAATGTATTGGTGAGAGGTAACAATAATGTATGGAAGAATTGCTTGATTCAGTATGATGACTATAGGAAAAATATGAAGATTGAAAGAATCAAAATGGCACCCGAACTGCGATGGAACTTAATAAAGTAGCATGTTTCTTTCCCCGGGACTCGATTATGCGCGCCACTAATTTTTAACTCGTATTGAAAAACTACTGGTCGTAATCAGCATCGCAAACTATTGGCAACATACTTTCCGCGTCCAACTCTAAAACTGCTGTAATTTCATAGAAACTCTTAACCCCCATTTTACTCTACTTAAGAGGAAATTTCCAAAAGTTTATTAGTGCCCACTTTGGTTTAAGAGAAACGTTTCTCGCAAATTTCATGTTTCTAAGCTAAGGTAGCGGTTTAGAAGTTTCATACAAACTGTCAACTCCCTTTAACCCTTTAAGGGAGAATTTCAAAAACAAACCACGGCCAGAAAAATATCCCAACCGCTGGTAGAAAGTGCAGGTAGGTTAAATAGTTATTGTTGCACTGTAATTTCTCAAATTCGAACCGCTGCCAGAAAAATGCAGGTAGGTTAGGCTAGATTTTAACCATGTCATGATTGTCTAAATAACCAGCTCGATCATAAATAAACAAAAAATAATTCTGAAAATCAAATGTGATGCATACATGAAGAACATACATTGTGTGCAGTGGAATACAGAGCTTCCTCATTTCTGAAAATCAGTTAAAAATCTAACTGCCGCCGGAAAGGTAAAAGTGGGTTAAGTTTGAACTGCGATTTTGCAAAACCGAACCGATACGCATTCCCGCGGGGTCTAAGCGTACTTCCGGGATAAACACTGACCCCGTGTACGCCGAACTTAATAAAGTAGCCTGTTTCCTTCCCCTGGACTCAATTATGCGCGCCACTAATTTTTAACTCGTTGAAAAACTATTGGTCGTAATCAGCATCGCAAACGATTGGCAATATACTTTCCGCGTCCAACTCTAAAACTGCTGTAATTTCATAGAAACTTTTAACCCCCATTTTAATCCACTTAAGAGGAAATTTCCCAAGCTCCTTTCTTAGTGCCCACTTTGGTCTAAGAGAAACGTTTCTGGCAAACTTCATGTTTCTTAGCTAAGGTAGCGGTTTAGAAATTTCGTGAAAACGTTCAACCCCCTTGAATTTTTACCCCAAAGGGAAAATTGTAAGGGAAAACTTCCAAAAAATATTTCTTAGTGCCCATTTACGACATAAGAGAAAGCTTTCTGCCAATATTTATGATTCTAGGCCTAGCGGTTTAGAAGTTTCATACAAACTTTCAACTCCCTTTAACCCTTTAAGGGGGAATTTCAAAAACAAACCACAGCTAGAAAGAAATTCCAACCTCTGCTAGAAAGTGCAGGTAATGGTTGCACTGTAATCCCTCAAATCCGAACCGCTGCCAGAAAAATGCAGGTAGGTATGTTAGGCTAGATTTAGACCATGTCATAATTGTCTAAAGAACCAGCTCGATCATAAATAAATAAAAAATAATTTTGAAAATCAAATGTGGTGCAGTAAGCATACATAAAAAACATACATGTGTGCAGTGGAATACAGAGCTTCCTCATTTCTGGAAGTCGGTTAAAAATCTAACTGCCACCGGAAAGGTAAAAGTGGGTTAAGGTTGAACTACGATCTCGCAATACCGAACCGATACCAAAAATAGGGTGAGATTTGAACTGCGACCTCAAAAAATGGAACTGCTGTCAAAAAATGCAGGTAGGTTAGGTTATCCTTGAAGTGCGACCTCGCAAAATCTAACAGCTGCAAGGAAAGTACAGGTAGGTTAGGTTAGGTTTGAACTGCGGCCTCATAAAACCAAATCGCTGCCTGAAAAGTACAGGTAGGGTTTTTTAAGTCTGAATTGTGACCCCTCAAAACCGGACCGTTGCCAGAAAAGTCCAGGCTGAGGTTAGGCTGGGTGCCCCTTTGAACCCATATTTTTTTGGCATAATGTCAAAACGCATAATGAATAACGCATTAAATTTTAACGCATAGCCTTCATGTGGCATAATTGTCATTTGACATAACAGTACTATGGCATAATCTTTTAACGCATCATGTCATAACGCATATTTTTTTTATGGATATATTTGTAACGCATAATGTTGTAAACCATAAAAAATATGCATAATGTTTTCATAATTATGATTTAGCATAATTTTGGGTGGGATATTGGTAGTATTTAAAGTTTATGCGTTAAAACTTTATGCGTTTTGAAATCATGCGTAGAATTTTCATATGCTTTGAGATTATGCGTTTTGATTTATGCGTTCCACTAGGGAACTGGTTAGGTGAGGTTTGAACTGCGAACTCACTAAACCAAACCAAAGCCAGAAAAAATCCAAACCGCTGCTAGAAAGTGCAGGTAAGTTAAGTTAGGGTTGCACTGTATCCCTCAAATTTGAAAAGTGCAAGTTAGTAGGGTGAGACTTGAACTGCGACCTCGCAAAATGTAACAGCTGCAAGAAAAGTAAAAGTAGGTTAGGTTAGGTTTGAATCGTGACATCAAAAATCCCAACTGCTGCTAGAAAATGCAGATAGGTTATTTCAACCCTTACGAAAAGATCTTACAAATCCGAACCACTGCCAGAAAAGGTACTCTTGGTTAGGTTAGGTTTGAACTGTGACCTCACAAAACTAATCCATGTAGCTTAGATAAAAAAATATTTGCGAACTCACAAACCCGAACCGCTACCACAAAAAAGCCTTTTGGCATTTTTTTTACCGTCGGTATAAATCTAACTGCTGTCCAAAAAAGTGCAGATAGTTTAGGTTAGGTTTGAACTACGACCTCGCAAAATCCAACAGCTGCCAGAAAAGTACAGGTAGGTTAGGTTAAGTTTGAACCATGACATTGAAAACTGCTGCTATACTTACCATACCACTTACCATCAGGTAGGTGGGCTGTTTGCCTACACCATAAGTATAAAAAATACTTAAAGTGCAATTAGGCCAGGTTAGCGTTGAACTTTGATCTCACAAATCCGAAATGCTGCCAGAATAGTCGAGATGGTTTAGGTTCGGTTTGACCTCATAAAACCAAATCGCTGAGACCCCACAAAACCGAACCGTTGTCAGAAAAATCCAGGCAGGCAGGTTAGGTAAGGTTTTAACTGTGACTTCACAAAAACCAGCCACGGCCATAAAATCTAACAGCTGCTAGAAAGTGCAAATAAGTTAGGTTTGGCTCTAACTGCGACCTCGCAAAATCTAACAGCTGCCTGAATAGGTGCTGAAAGGGTTAGGTTAGATTTGAACCGTAACATGGAGAATCCAAACTAGGTTTGAACAAATCAAAATCGATGTCATAAAAGTGGAGATAGGTTAGGTTAGGTTTGAATTGCGACCTCGCAAAATCGAACCGCTACCTGAAAAGTGCATGTCAGTTTTGAACTGCGACCTCTCAAAACAAAGCGACAGGCAGAAAAAAACGAACCTCTGATATTATAAAGTGCAAGTAGGTAACATTTTAATTTAATAAAAAAGCCTTTTGGCAAAATCTTAGCGTCGGTATTACGCGAGCTGCTCGCAGCTCGCGCACCCACTCGGCACCTAGTTATACTATATAATCCTGGAAGCCCCCCACCAAAGGGCCAATTGATCTCCCCGAAGGAGTCCCGATGGCGGGGGGTCTTCTATGGCGAGTTTCCATCTCTCCCCCCCGTGTATATGGGAAAAATCTGACATTTCAAAAATCCAAGATGGCGGCCGAGTTGGGATGATTGACTTTTTCGTTTTCCGCTCTATACGCGATATCGGTGTCGTTTTCGGATAACTTGAGCGCGTTCTTTGCGAGTACGTAGGGTGAAATTGGAAAAACAAGATGGCCGCCGAGATATTTGCGTTTGAAAATTTTCATTTTTCGAGGTGTCTCTGCGGGGTCGCGGCGTGGTGATTTTTTTATTTTTTTTTCGATATTTTTTCTCTATGAGCTCGGGTATGTCCTCAATTTTGTGGTCAAGGATTTTTTTTTTTTTTCAACAAGATGGCGGACTCCCTGGCGGCCATTGTGTGAAATCAACGAAAATTGGCATTTTTCGAGGCAACTTTTTCTCACGTTGGCAACATTTGAGCGGATCACTTTGTATAAGGCGATTGTGGAGCTCGGCTGCGAGTGTTGCCAGGCTGAGTTTTTTTTTTTTTTTGCTCATACATTTTTTTCGACTTTTTATTCAAAAATGTGAAAAGTAGAAGGAGAAATATTTTTGATTAAAAAATCGCATGAGAATGTCGGCTGGCAATGTCGTAATGACATTTGACTATTTTTGTCGATGGCAACTTGCGACAATGGCGCCCGGATTTTTTTTTTTGTTTTACGAAAATTCGATTAGAGCGCCCGAAGGAGCGATGGGGGGTGAATGTCATGTATGAGGGATATTGTCGGTTTGCATCCGTGTCTATAGGAAAAATCTGACATGTCCAAAATTCAAGATGGCGGCCCAGCTGACTTGGCCAACTTTTCTTTTTATCAGGGCGCTTACCCAAGATTGGTGTCGTTTTCGGATAATTTTAGGACGAGTGTTACGATGAAAATGAAAAAAAATGGAAAAACAAGATGGCCGCCGAGATATTTGAAATTGAATTTTTGGAATTTTCGAGGCGTCTTTGCAGGGTCGTGATGTGATGGTTTTTGTCCTTTTCTTGGACTTTTTTTTTCGATCTGCTTGGATCTATTCTCAATTTTGCCAATTGGGACTGTTTTTTTTTTTCAACAAAATGGCGGATCCCGTGGAGGCCTTAATGTAAAAAGCTCTGAAAATCGCGTTTTTCGAGTTGAAATACTACGAGGTTGGCAACATTTGAGCAGATTTCGTTGTTTTTGGCGGTTGTAGGGCTCAGTCGAGAGTGTTGCCAGATTCAGTTTTTTTTTGCCTTGTCCATACTTTTTTTTGAACTTTTCATTCAAAAAGTGGAAAAGTAGAAGGAGAAATATTTTTGATGAAAAAATCACCCTGGACGATTTGTTGCGGTCGTCGTAATGACATTTGATCATTTTCATCAGAAAAAACTGGCAACACTTGCGGCAGGATTTTTTTTTTCACTTTTCTCACATTTCGTATAGCACAGCCAAATGTATTGGTGAGAGGTAATAATAATGTATGGAAGAATTGCTCGATTCAGTATGGTGACTATGGGAAAAATATGAAGTTTGAAAAATTCAAAATGGCGCCCGAACTGCGATTATCAACTTTTTTTTTTGTTATCGCACCTACCCAATATTCGTGTCGTTTTCGGTCAATTTTAGGACGACTGCTACTGCTCTACGGGCTAGGGTATGTCCTCAATTTTGCCGTCGAGGATTGTTTTTTTTTTTCAACAAGATGGCGGATTCATGCCGGCCATTTTGTAAAATCAACGAAAATTGGCATTTTTCTAGGCGAATTTTTCTTACGTTGGCAACATTTGAGCGGGTCACTTTGTATAAGGCGATTGTGGAGCTCGGCTGCGAGTGTTGCCAAATTGAGTTGGTTTTGTATTCGCTCGTACATTTTTTTCGACTTTTTATTCAAAAATGTAAAAAGTAGAAGGAGAAATATGTTTGATTGAATAGTCACATGAGAATGTCGGCTGGCAATGTCGTAATGACATTTGACCATTTTTGTCGATGGCAACTTGCGAAAATAGCGCCCGGATTTTTTTTTTTGTTTTACGAAAATTTGATTAGAGCGCCCGAAGGAACGGTGGGGGGTGAATGTCATGTATGAGGGATGTTGTCTGTTTGCATCCGTGTCTATGGGCAAAATCTAACATGTCCAAAATTCAAGATGGCGGTCGAGCTGACTTGGCCAACTTTTTTTTTTATCAGGGCGCGTACCCAAGATTGGAATCGTTTTCGGATATTTTAGGGCGTGTGTTATGATAAAATTGGAAAAAATTGGAAAAACAAGATGGCCGCCGAGATATTTGAAATTGAATTTTGAATTTTCGAGGTGTCTTTGCAGGGTCGTGATGTGATGGTTTTTGTCCTTTTCTTTGACTTTTTTTTTCATCTCCTTGGATATATTCTCAATTTTGCCATTTAGGATTGTTTTTTTTTTTTTAAATGGTGGACCCCGTGGCGCCCTTATTGTAAAAAGCTCTTAAAATCGCGTTTTTCGAGTTGAAATACTACCGAGGTTGGCAACATTTGAGCAGATTGCTTTGTTTTTGGCAGTTGTAGGACTCAGTCAAGAGTGTTGCCACTGCCACGTTTAGTTTTTTTTTGACTTGTCCATATATTTTTTTGGACTTTTGATTCAAAAAGTTGAAAAGTAGAAGGAGAAACATATTTGATGAAAAAATTACACTGAATAATTTGTTGCGGTCGTTGTAATAACATTTGACCATTTTCGTCAGAATAAACTGGCAAAACTGGCGCAAGGATTTTTGTTTCCCCTTTTCTCACATTTCGTACAGCACAGCCAAATGTATTGGTGAGAGGTAATAATAATGTAAGGAAGAATTGCTTGATTCAGTATGGTGACTATAAGAAAAATATGAAGTTTGAAAAATTCAAAATGACGCCCGAACTGCGATTATCAACTTTTTTTTTGTTATCGCACTTACTTAATATTGGTGTTGTTTTCGGTCAATTTTAGAACGACTGCTACGATGAAATTAAAAAAGTTGGAAAAACAAGATGGCCGCCGAGATAATTGCGTTTGAATTTTTTTCATTTTTCGATGTGTCCTTGCGGAGTCGCATCGCTGTGATTTTTGTATTGTTTTTTCGATATTTTTTGTCTATAGGCTCGGGTATATCCTCAATTTTGTTGTCAAGGATTGTTTTTTTTTTCGACAAGATGGCGGACCCCATGGCTGACATTTAGTGAAATGTGCGAAAAATTGCATTTTTCGAGGTGAGATATTTTTAGGTTGGCAGCATTTTAGCGGATCACTTTATTTTTGGCGGTTGTAGGACTTGATCTGCAGTGTCATGTTTGGTTGATTTTTTCTTTGTTCATACATTTTTTTGGACTTTTCATTCAAAAATATGAAAGGTAGAAGGAGAAACATTTTTGATAAAAAAATTAGTCAAAACGATTTATCGCAGTTGTAGTAATGACATTTGACTATTTTTGTCTGAATAAACTGGCAACACGGGCACGATTTTTTGTTCTATTTTCACACATTTCGAATAGCTCAGCCAAAAGTATTAGTAGGGGGTGATAATAATGTATGGTGAAATGGCTTGATTCAATATGTTAGTTATAGGAAAAATATTTCTTGTTATTGTTGCCATACATTCAAAATAAATTTTCATACAAGGGTATCGAATATTTAATTTCAGCCCGTTGGCATCATTTGACGTCATTTTAATGTATGAGGCGTTTGCGGGTACTAATGTTTTTTATTTGGTAAAAGAATATTTCAGTGTTGCCATACAAAAAGTATTAATTTTCATACAAACGTAATTTTGTCTTAATACATGGTATGTTACATTCACCCCCCATTGGATTTTCTTACCTTGTATCGAACAATTAAAACACAACTTACCTTATCCACAATCAACCTAACCTACCACTGAATGACGCAATTGTTCTCCATGAAGGGGTCGAGATGGCGAAGAATCGTCTATGGCGAGTTTTTCTTTTCCCCCTGTGTCTATGAGAAAAATCTGACATTTCAAAAATCCAAGATGGCGGCCGAGTTGGGATGATTGAGTTTTTCGTTTTCCGCTCTATACCCGATATCGGTATCGTTTTCGGATAACTTTGGAACGTTCTTTGCGATTACGTTGTGTAAAATTGGAAAAACAAGATGGCCGCCGAGATATTTGCGTTTGAAATTTTTCATTTTTCGAGGTGTCTTTGCAGGGTCGCGGCGTGGTGATTTTTTGTTGTTTTTCGATTATTTTTTCTATGGGCTCAATTTTGTTGTTTTTTTTTTCGGTCATACTCTTTTTTCGGCTTTTCATTCAAAAATGTGAGAAGTAGAAGGAGAAATATTTTTGAGAAAAAAGTCACATGAGAATATCGGCTGGCAATGTCGTAATGACATTTGACTATTTTTGTCGATGGCAACTCGCGACAATGGCGCCCAGATATATTTTTTTTACGAAAAGTCGAATAGAGCGCCCGAAGGAGCGGTGGGGTGTGAATGTCATGTATGAGGGATGTTGTCGGTTTGCATCCGTGTCTATGGGAAAAATCTGACATGTCAAAAATTCTAGATGGCGGCCGAGCTGAAATGGCCAACTTTTTTATCAGGGCGCTTACCCAAGATTGGTGTCCTTTTCGGATAATTTTAGGCCGAGTGTAATGATTAAATTGGAAAAAGTTGGAAAAACAAATGGCCACCGAGATATTTGAAATTGAATGTTTGGAATTTTCGAGGTGTCTGCAGGGTCGTGTTGTGATGTTTTTTGTCCTTTTCTTTCACTTGTTTTTCAATCTGCTTGGATATATTCTCAATTTAGTCATTTGGGATTGTTTTTTTTTTTCACCAACATTTTTTGGACTTTTCATTCAAAAAAATCACCCTGGACGATTTGTTGCGGTCGTCGTAATGACATTTGACCAGTTTCGTCAGAAAAAACTCGCAACACTGGCGCCAGGATTTTTTTTTCACTTTTGTCATATTTCGTATAGCACAGGCAAATGTATTGGTGAGAGGTAACAATAATGTATGGAAGAATTGCTTGATTCAGTATGATGACTATAGGAAAAATATGAAGATTGAAAAAATCAAAATGGCGCCCGAACTGCGATGGAACTTAATGAAGTAGCATGTTTCTTTCCCCGGGACTCGATTATGCGCGCCACTAATTTTTAACTCGTATTGAAAAACTACTGGTCGTAATCAGCATCGCAAACGATTGGCAACATACTTTCCGCGTCCAACTCTAAAACTGCTGTAATTTCATGGAAACTCTTAACCCCCATTTTACTCTACTTAAGAGGAAATTTCCAAAAGTTTATTAGTGCCCACTTTGGTTGAAGAGAAAGTTTTCTGGCAAATTTCATGTTTCTAAGCTAAGGTAGCGGTTTAGAAGTTTCATACAAACTGTCAACTCCCTTTAACCCTTTAAGGGAGAATTTCAAAAACAAACCACCGCTAGAAAAATATCCCAACCGCTGGTAGAAAGTGCAGGTAGGTTAAATAGTTATTGTTGCACTGTAATTTCTCAAATTCGAACCGCTGCCAGAAAAATGCAGGTAGGTTAGGCTAGATTTTAACCATGTCATGATAGTCTAAATAACCAGCTCGATCATAAATAAACAAAAAATAATTCTGAAAATCAAATGTAATGCATACATGAAAAACATACATTGTGTGCAGTGGAATACAGAGCTTCCTCATTTCTGGAAGTCAGTTAAAAATCTAACTGCCGCCGGAAAGGTAAAAGTGGGTTAAGTTTGAACTGCGATTTTGCAAAACCGAACCGATACGCATTCCCGCGGGGTCTAAGCGTACTTCCGGGATAAACACTGACCCCGTGTACGCCGAACTTAATAAAGTAGCCTGTTTCCTTCCCCTGGACTCAATTATGCGCGCCACTAATTTTTAACTCGTATTGAAAAATTATTGGTCGTAATCAGCATCGCAAACGATTGGCAATATACTTTCCGCGTCCAACTCTAAAACTGCTGTAATTTCATAGAAACTTTTAACCCCTAATTTAATCCACTTAAGAGGAAATTTCCAAAACTCCTTTCTTAGTGGCCACAGAATGTTAGGCTAGATTTAGACCATGTCATAATTGTCTAAAGAACCAGCTCGATCATAAATAAATAAAAAATAATTTTGAAAATCAAATGTGGTGCAGTAAACATACATAAAAAACATACATGTGTGCAGTGGAATACAGAGCTTCCTCATTTCTGGAAGTCGGTTAAAAATCTAACTGCCACCGGAAAGGTAAAAGTGGGTTAAGGTTGAACTGCGATCTCGCAATACCGAACCAATACCAAAAATAGGGTGAGATTTGAACTGCGAGGTTATCCTTGAAGTGCGACCTCGCAAAATCTAACAGCTGCAAGGAAAGTACAGGTAGGTTAGGTTAGGTTTGAACTGCGGCCTCATAAAACCAAATCGCTGCCTGAAAAGTACAGGTAGGGTTTTTTAAGTCTGAATTGTGACCCCTCAAAACCGGACCGTTGCCAGAAAAGTCCAGGCAGAGGTTAGGCTGGGTGCCCCTTTGAACCCATATTTTTTTGGCATAATGTCAAAACGCATAATGAATAGCGCATCAAATTTTAACGCATAGCCTTCATGTGGCATAATTGCCATTTGGCATAACCGTACTATGGCATAATCTTTTAACGCATCATGTCATAACGCATATTTTTTATGGATAAAGTTGTAACGCATAATGTTGTAAACCATAAAAAAATATGCATAATGTTTTCATAATTATGATTTAGCATAATTTTGGGTGGGATATTGGTAGTATTTAAAGTTTATGCGTTAAAACTTTATGCGTTTTGAAATCATGCGTAGAATTTTCATATGCTTTGAGATTATGCGTTTTGATTTATGCGTTCCACTAGGGAACTGGTTAGGTGAGGTTTGAACTGCGAACTCACAAAACCAAACCAAAGCCAGAAAAAATCCAAACCGCTGCTAGAAAGTGCAGGTAAGTTAAGTTAGGGTTGCACTGTATCCCTCAAATTTGAACCGCTGCCCGAAAAATGTAGGTAGGTTAGGTTAGATTTGGACCGCGTCCCCATAAAACAGACTACCAAAAGTGCAAGTTAGTAGGGTGAGACTTGAACTGCGACCTCGCAAAATGTAACAGCTGCAAGAAAAGTAAAAGTAGGTTAGGTTAGGTTTGAATCGTGACATCAAAAATCCCAACTGCTGCTAGAAAATGCAGATAGGTTATTTCAACCCTTACGAAAAGATCTTACAAATCCGAACCACTGCCAGAAAAGGTACTCTTGGTTAGGTTAGGTTTGAACTGTGACCTCACAAAACTAATCCATGTAGCTTAGATAAAAAAATATTTGCGAACTCACAAACCCGAACCGCTACCACAAAAAAGCCTTTTGGCATTTTTTTTACCGTCGGTATAAATCTAACTGCTGTCCAAAAAAGTGCAGATAGTTTAGGTTAGGTTTGAACTACGACCTCGCAAAATCCAACAGCTGCCAGAAAAGTACAGGTAGGTTAGGTTAAGTTTGAACCATGACATTGAAAACTGCTGCTATACTTACCATACCACTTACCATCAGGTAGGTGGGCTGTTTGCCTACACCATAAGTATAAAAAATACTTAAAGTGCAATTAGGCCAGGTTAGCGTTGAACTTTGATCTCACAAATCCGAAATGCTGCCAGAATAGTCGAGATGGTTTAGGTTCGGTTTGACCTCATAAAACCAAATCGCTGAGACCCCACAAAACCGAACCGTTGTCAGAAAAATCCAGGCAGGCAGGTTAGGTAAGGTTTTAACTGTGACTTCACAAAAACCAGCCACGGCCATAAAATCTAACAGCTGCTAGAAAGTGCAAATAAGTTAGGTTTGGCTCTAACTGCGACCTCGCAAAATCTAACAGCTGCCTGAATAGGTGCTGAAAGGGTTAGGTTAGATTTGAACCGTAACATGGAGAATCCAAACTAGGTTTGAACAAATCAAAATCGATGTCATAAAAGTGGAGATAGGTTAGGTTAGGTTTGAATTGCGACCTCGCAAAATCGAACCGCTACCTGAAAAGTGCATGTCAGTTTTGAACTGCGACCTCTCAAAACAAAGCGACAGGCAGAAAAAAACGAACCTCTGATATTATAAAGTGCAAGTAGGTAACATTTTAATTAATTGCGATCTTACAAACCCGAACCGCTACCATAAAAAAGCCTTTTGGCAAAATCTTAGCGTCGGTATTACGCGAGCTGCTCGCAGCTCGCGCACCCACTCGGCACCTAGTTATACTATATAATCCTGGAAGCCCCCCACCAAAGGGCCAATTGATCTCCCCGAAGGAGTCCCGATGGCGGGGGGTCGTCTATGGCGAGTTTCTCCCTCTCCCCCCCGTGTCTATGGGAAAAATCTGACATTTCAAAAATCCAAGATGGCGGCCGAGTTGGGATGATTGACTTTTTCGTTTTCCGCTCTATACGCGATATCGGTGTCGTTTTCGGATAACTTGAGCGCGTTCTTTGCGAGTACGTAGGGTGAAATAGGAAAAACAAGATGGCCGCCGAGATATTTGCGTTTGAAATTTTTCATTTTTCGAGGTGACTTTGCGGGGTCGCGGCGTGGTGATTTTTTCGTTTCTTTGTCGATATTTTTTCTCTATGGGCTCGGGTATGTCCTCAGTTTTGCCGTCGAGGATTGTTTTTTTTTTTTCAACAAGATGGCGGACTCCCTGGCGGCCATTGTGTGAAATCAACGAAAATTGGCATTTTTCGAGGCAACTTTTTCTTTCGTTGGCAACATTTGAGCGGGTCACTTTGTACAAGGCGATTGTAGAGCTCGGCTGCGAGTGTTGCCAGGTTGAGTTTTTTTTTTTTCGCTCATACATTTTTTCCTACTTTTCATTCAAAAATGTGAAAAGTAGAAGGAGAAATATTTTTGATTAAAAAATCGCATGAGAATGTCGGCTGGCAATGTCGTAATGACATTTGACTATTTTTGTCGATGGCAACTTGCGACAATGGCGCCCGGATTTTTTTTTTTGTTTTACGAAAAATTGATTAGAGCGCCCGAAGGAGCGGTGGGGGGTGAATGTCATGTATGAGGGATGTTGTCGGTTTGCATTCGTGTCTATAGGAAAAATCTGACATGTCCAAAATTCAAGATGGCGGCCGAGCTGAAATGGCCAACTTTTTTTTTATCAGGGCGCTTACCCAAGATTGGTGTCGTTTTCGGATAACTTTAGGACGAGTGCTATGATGAAATTGGAAAAAGTTGGAAAAACAAGATGGCCGCCGAGATATTTGAAATTGAATTTTTGGAATTTTCGAGGTGTCTTTGCAGGGTCGTGATGTGATGGTTTTTGTCCTTTTGTGTGATTTTTTTTTTCGATCTGCTTGGGTATATTCTCAATTTTGCCAATTGGGATTGTTTTTTTTTTCAACAAATTGGCGGACCCCGTGGAGGCCTTAATGTAAAAAGCTCTGAAAATCGCGTTTTTCGAGTTGAAATACTACGAAGTTGGCAACATTTGAGCAGATTTTGTTATTTATGGCGGTTGTAGGGCTCAGTCGAGAGTGTTGCCAGGTTCAGTTTTTTTTTGCCTTGTCCATACATTTTTTTGGACTTTTCATTCAAAAAGTTGAAAAGTAGAAGGAGAAACATTTTTGATGAAAAAATCACTCAAGACGATTTGGTGCGGTCGTCGTAATGACATTTGATCATTTTCATCAGAAAAAACTGGCAACACTGGCGCCAGGATTTTTTTTTTCACTTTTCTCACATTTCGTATAGCACAGCCAAATGTATTGGTGAGAGGTAATAATATTGTATGGAAGAATTGCTTTATTCAGTATGGTGACTATGGGAAAAATATGAAGTTTGAAAAATTCAAAATGGCGCCCGAACTGCGATTATCAACTTCTTTTTTTTGTTATCGCACCTACCCAATATTGGTGTCGTTTTCGGTCAATTTTAGAACGACTGCTACGATAAAATTTAAAAAAGTTGGAAAAACAAGATGGCCGCCGAGATATTTGTGTTTGAAATTTTTCATTTTTCGAGGTGTCTTTGCCTGGTCGCAGCGCGGTGATTTTTTTGTTGTTTTTTCGATATTTTTGTCTATCGGCTTGGGTGTATCCTCAATTATGATGTCAAAGATTGTTTTTTTTTTCGACAAGATGGCGGACCCCGTGGCTGACATTTAGTGAAATGTGCGAAAAAATGCATTTTTCGAGATGAGATATTTTGAGGTTGGCAACATTTTAGCGGATCACTTTGTTATTGGCGGTTGTAGGACTTGATTTTCAGTGTTGCCAGGTTTGGTTGATTTTTTCTTTGTCCATACATTTTTTTGGACTTTTCATTCAAAAATATGAAAAGTAGAAGGAGAAACATTTTTGATTAAAAAATGACTGAAAACGATTTGTCGCAGTTGTGGTAATGACATTTGACTATTTTTGACTGAATAAACTGGCAACACGGGCGTCAGGATTTTTTTTTCTATTTTCACACATTTCGAATAGCTCAGCCAAAAGTATTGGTAGGGGGTGATAATAATGTATGGTCAAATTGCTTGATTCAACATGGTGGTTATAGGAAAAATATTTAATGTTAGTGTTGCCATACATAAAAAATACATTTTCATACAAAGGTATTTATTGCAAAGAATATTTAATTTTGAGTGGGTTGGCATCATTTGACGTCGTTGTAATGAATGAGGCGTTTATAGGTATTAATAGTTTTCTTATTTTGTAAAAAAATAGTTCAGTGTTGTCATACAAAAAATAATAATTTTCAAAGAAACGTATTTTTGTCTTAATACATGGTCCGTTACATTCGCCCCCCTTTGGAGCTTCTTATAGGGGGCCGCCCCAGCAGTGGCTCACGGAGTGACCTTGTATCGAACATTATATTATTATTTTATATACTATATAATCCTGGAAGCCCCCCACCAAAAGGTCAATTGATCTCCCCGAAGGAGTCCCGATGGCGGGGGGTCGTCTATGGCGAGTTTCCATCTCTCCCCCCCGTGTCTATGGGAAAAATCTGACATTTCAAAAATCCAAGATGGCGGCCGAGTTGGGATGATTGACTTTTTCGTTTTCCGCTCTATACGCGATATCGGTGTCGTTTTCGGATAACTCTGGCACGCTCTTTGCGATTACGTTGTGTAAAATTGGAAAAACAAGATGGCCGCCAAGATATTTGCGTTTGAAATTTTTCATTTTTCGAGGTGTCTCTGCGGGGTCGCGGCGTGGTGATTTTCTCGTTTTTTTTTCGATATTTTTTCTCTATGAGCTCGGGTATGTCCTCAATTTTGTGGTCAAGTGTTTTTTTTTTTTTTCAACAAGATGGCGGACTCCCTGGCGGCCATTTTGTAAAATCAACGAAAATTGGCATTTTTCCAGGCGAATTTTTCTTCCGTTGGCAACATTTGAGCGGGTCACTTTGTATAAGGCGATTGTGGAGCTCGGTTGCGAGTGTTGCCAGGCTGAGTTTTTTTTTTTCGCTCATACATTTTTTTGGACTTTTCATTCAAAAATGTGAAAAGTAGAAGGAGAAATATTTTTGATTAAAAAATCGCATGAGAATATCGGCTGGCAATGTCGTAATGACATTTGACTATTTTCGTCGCTGGCAACTCGCAACAATGGCGCCCGGATTTTTTTTTTTGTTTTACGAAAATTTGATTGGAGCGCCCGAAGGAGCGGTGGGGGGTGAATGTCATGTATGAGGGATATTGTCGGTTTGCATCCGTGTCTATGGGAAAAATCTGACATGTCCAAAATTCAAGATGGCGGCCGAGCTGACTTGGCCAACTTTTTTTTTTATCAGGGCGCTTACCCAAGATTGGTGTCGTTTTCGGATAATTTTTGGGCGAGTGTTATGATAAAATTGGAAAAAGTTGAAAAAACAAGATGGCCGCCGAGATATTTGAAATTGAATTTTTGGAATTTTCGAGGTGTCTTTGCAGTGTCGTGATGTGATGGTTTTTGTCCTTTTGTGTGACTTTTTTTTTTGATCTGCCTGGATATATTCTCAATTTTGCCAATTGGGATTGTTATTTTTTTCAACAAAATCGCAGACCCCGTGGAGGCCTTAATGTAAAAAGCTCTGAAAATCGCGTTTTTCGAGTTGAAATACTACGAGGTTGGCAACATTTGAGCAGATTTCGTTGTTTTTGGCGGTTGTGGGGCTCAGTCGAGAGTGTTGCCAGGTTCAGTTTTTTTTTGCCTTGTCCATACATTTTTTTAGACTTTTCATTCAAAAAGTTGAAAAGTAGAAGGAGAAACATTTTTGATGAAAAAATCACCCTGGACGATTTGTTGCGGTCGTCGTAATGACATTTGATCATTTTCATCAGAAAAAACTGGCAACACTGGCGCCAGGATTTTTTTTTTCACTTTTCTCACATTTCGTATAGCACAGCCAAATGTATTGGTGAGAGGTAATAATAATGTATGGAACAATTGCTTGATTCAGTATGGTGACTATGGGAAAAATATGAAGTTTGAAAAATTCAAAATGGCGCCCGAACTGCGATTATCAACTTTTTTTTTTGTTATCGCGCCTACCCAATATTCGTGTCGTTTTCGGTCAATTTCAGGACGACTGCTACGATAAATTTGAAAAAAGTTGGAAAAACAAGATGGCCGCCGAGATATTTGTGTTTGAAATTTTTCATTTTTCGAGGTGTCTTTGCCGGGTCGCAGCGCGGTGATTTTTTTGTTGTTTTTTCGATATTTTTTGTCTATCGGCTCGACTGTATCCTCAATTATGATGTCAAAGATTGTTTTTTTTTTTCGACAAGATGGCGGACCCCGTGGCTGACATTTAGTGAAATGTGCGAAAAAATGCATTTTTCGAGGTGAGATATTTTAAGGTTGGCAACATTTGAGCGGGTCACTTTGTTTTTGGCGGTTGTAGAACTTGATCTACAGTGTTGCAAGGTTTTGTTGATTTTTTCCTTGTCCATACATTTTTTTGAACTTTTCATTCAAAAATATGAAAAGTAGAAGGAGAAATATTTTTGATTAAAAAATGACTGAAAACGATTTATCGCAGTTGTAGTAATGACATTTGACTATTTTTGTCCGAATAAACTGGCAACACGGGCGTCAGGATTTTTTTTTCTATTTTCACACATTTCGAATATCTCAGCCAAAAGTATTGGTAGGGGGTGATAATAATGTATGGTCAAATTGCTTGATTCAACATGGTCGTTATAGGAAAAATATTTAATGTTAGTGTTGCCATACATAAAAAAATACATTTTCATACAAAGGTATTTATTGCAACGAATATTTAATTTTGAGTGGGTTGGCATCATTTGACGTCGTTGTAATGAATGAGGCGTTTATAGGTATTAATAGTTTTCTTATTTTGTAAAAAAATAATTCAGTGTTGCCATACAAAAAATAATAATTTTCATAGAAACGTATTTTTGGTACGTACATGGTCCGTTACATTCGCCCCCCTTTGCAGCTTCATATAGGGGGCCGCCTCAGCAGTGGCTCACGGAGTGACCTTGTATCGAACATTTTATTATACTATATAATCCTGGAAGCCCCCCACCGAAGGGTCAATTGATCTCCCCGAAGGAGTCCCGATGGCGGGGGGTCGCCTATGGCGAGTTTCTCCCTCTCCCCCCCGTGTCTATGGGAAAAATCTGACATTTCAAAAATCCAAGATGGCGGCCGAGTTGGGATGATTGACTTTTTCGTTTTCCGCTCTATACGCGATATCGGTGTCGTTTTCGGATAACTTGAGCGAGTTCTTTGCGATTACGTTGTGTAAAATTGAAAAAACAAGATGGCCGCCGAGATATTTGCGTTTGAAAATTTTCATTTTTCGAGGTGTCTGCGGGGTCGCGGCGTGGTGTTTTTTTTTTTTTTTTTCGATATTTTTTCTCTATGAGCTGGGGTATGTCCTCAATTTTGTGGTCAGGGGTTTTTTTTTTTTCAACAAGATGGCGGAGTCCCTGGCGGCCATTTAGTAAAATCAACGAAAATTGGCATTTTTCGAGGCAACTTTTTCTTACGTTGGCAACATTTGAGCGGGTCACTTTGTATAAGGCGATTGTGGAGGTTTGAACTGCGATTTCACAAAAACAAACCACAGCTAGAAAAAAAATCCCAACCGCTGATAGTAAGTGCAGGTATAAGGTTAAGTTAGGGTTGCACTGTAATCTCTCAAATCCGAACCGCTGCCAGAAAAATGCAGGTAGGTTAAGTTAGATTTGAACCATGTTCCCATTGAAATAGAACTGCTACCAAAAAGTGCAGGTCCGTGGGGTAAGACTTGAACTGCGACCTTGCAAAATCTAACAGTTGCCCGAAAAGTGCACGTAGATTCGTTAGGTTTGAACCGTGACATCGAAAATCCGAACCGCTGCTAGAAAGTCCAGGTAGGTTAGGTTAGATTTGAACTGCGACCTCGCAAAATCTAACAACTACCAGGAAAGTACACATATTTTACATTAGGTTTGAACTACGACCTCATAAAACCAAATCGGTGCCTGAAAAGTGCAGGTAGTGTTTGTTAAGTCTGAACTGTGACCCCACAAAACCGAACCGTTGCCAGAAAAGTCCAGGTTGATATTGGGTTAAGGTTTTGGGTTGAACTGCGATCCCACAAAACCAAACCACAGCCAGAAAAAATCCGAACCGCTGCTAGAAAGTACAGGAAGGTTAGGTTAGGGTTGATCTGTAATCTTTTAAATCCGAACCGCTGCCAGCAAAATGCAGGTACGTTAGGTTAGGGTTGAACTGTCAAATCCGAACCGCTGCCAGAAAAATGCAGGTTAGGTTAGGTAAAATTTGAACCGCGTCCCCATAAAACGGAAATACTACCAAAAGTGCAGGTCCGTGGGATAAGACTTGAACTGTGACCTTGCAAAATCTAGCAGCTGCCCGAAAAGTGCACGGAGGTTAGGTTAGATTTGAACCGTGACACTGAAAATCCGAACTGCTACTAACAAATGCAGGTAGGTTAGGTAAGGGTGGAACTATGATCTCACAAATCCGAACCTCTGCTAGAAAAGTGGAGGTAGGTACTTTTCGTTAGGTTAGGTTTGAACTGTGACCTCACAAAATTTAGATAAAATTTTAATTGCGATCTTACAAACCCGAACCGCTACCATAAAAAAGGCTTATGGCAAATTTATTTAACGTCGGTATAAATCTAACAACTTCCCGAAAAATTGCAGGTTGTTTAGGTTAGGTTTGAACTACGACCTCGCAAAATCTGACAGCTGCCAGAAAAGTACAGGTAGGTTAGGTCAGGTTTGAACTATGACATTGAAAATCTGAACTGCTGCTAGAAAGTGCAGTTAGATCAGGTTAGCGTTGAACTTTGATCTCACAAATCCGAAATGCTGCCAGAATAGTCGAGATGGTTTAGGTCCGGTTTGACCTTATAAAACCAAATTACTGCCTGAAAAGTGCAGGTAGGGTTTGTTAATCAGACCATACAAAACCGAACCGATGTCAGAAAAATCCAGGTAGAGGTTAGGTTAGGTTTGAACTGTGACCTCACAAAAACCAACCACAGCCATGAAATCCGAACCGCTGATAGAAAGTGCAAGGTTAGGTTATGCTTGAACAGCGACCTCGCAAAGTCTAACAGCTGCCCGCAAAGATACACGGGGGTTAGGTTAGATTTTAACCGTGACATCGAAAATCCAAACTGCTGCTAGAAATTGCAGATAGGTTAGGCTAGGTTTGAACAAATCCGAACCGATCGATGCCATAAAAGTGGAGATAGTTTAGGTTAGGTTAGGTTTGAATTGCGACCTCACAAAACTGAACCGCTACCTGAAAATTGCACGTAGGTTTGTTTTGAACTGCGACCTCACAAAACAAAGCAACAGGCAGAACAAAACGAACTTCTGCTATTAGTGCATGTAGGTAACATTTTAATTCATTGCGATCACACAACCCGAACCACTTCCATAAAAAAGCCTTGTGGCAAAATCTTAGCGTCGGTATTACGCGAGCTGCTCGCAGCTCGCGCACCCACTCGGCACCTAGTTATACTATATAATCCTGGAAGCCCCCGCGCGAAAGGTCAATTGATCTCCCCGAAGGAGTCCCGATGGCGGGGGGTCGTCTATGGCGAGTTTCTCCCTCTCCCCCCCGTGTCTATGGGAAAAATCTGACATTTCAAAAATCCAAGATGGCGGCCGAGTTGGGATGATTGACTTTTTCGTTTTCCGCTCTATACGCGATATCGGTGTCGTTTTCGGATAACTTGAGCGCGTTCTTTGCGAGTACGTAGGGTGAAATTGGAAAAACAAGATGGCCGCCGAGATATTTGCGTTTGAAATTTTTCATTTTTCGAGGTGACTTTGCGGGGTCGCGGCGTGGTGATTTTTTTGTGTATTTTTTGTTATTTTTTCTCTATGTGCTCGGGTATGTCCTCAATTTTGTTGTCGAGGATTGTTTTTTTTTTTTCAACAAGATGGCGGACTCCGTGGCGGCCATTTTGTAAAATCAACGAAAATTGGCATTTTTCCAGGCGAATTTTTCTTCTGTTGGCAACATTTGAGCGGGTCACTTTGTATAAGGCGGTTGTGGAGCTCGGCTGCGAGTGTTGCCAGGTTGAGTTTTTTTTTTTTCGGTCATACATTTTTTTGGACTTTTCATTCAAAAATGTGAAAAGTAGAAGGAGAAATATTTTTGATTAAAAAATCGCATGAGAATATCGGCTGGCAATGTCGTAATGACATTTGACTATTTTCGTCGCTGGCAACTCGCAACAATGGCGCCCGGATTTTTTTTTTTGTTTTACGAAAATTTGATTGGAGCGCCCGAAGGAGCGGTGGGGGGTGAATGTCATGTATGAGGGATATTGTCGGTTTGCATCCGTGTCTATGGGAAAAATCTGACATGTCCAAAATTCAAGATGGCGGCCGAGCTGACTTGGCCAACTTTTTTTTTATCAGGGTGCTTACCCAAGATTGGTGTCGTTTTCGGATAATTTCAGAGCGAGTGTTATGATAAAATTGGAAAAAGTTGGAAAAACAAGATGGCCGCCGAGATATTTCAAATTGAATTTTTGGAATTTTCGAGGTGTCATTGCAGGGTCGTGATGTGATGGTTTTTGTCTTTTTGTGTGACTTTTTTTTTTCGATCTGCTTGGATATATTCTCAATTTTGCCAATTGCGATTGTTTTTTTTTTCAACAAAATGGCGGACCCCGTGGAGGCCTTAATGTAAAAAGCTCTGAAAATCGCATTTTTCGAGTTGAAATACTACGAGGTTGGCAACATTTGAGCAGAATTCGTTGTTTTTGGCGGTTTCAGGGCTCAGTCGGGAGTGTTGCCAGGCTCAGTTTTTTTTTGCCTTGTCCATACATTTTTTTGGACTTTTCATTCAAAAAGTTGAAAAGTAGAAGGAGAAACATTTTTGATGAAAAAATCACCCTGGACGATTTTTTGCGGTCGTCGTAATGACATTTGATCATTTTCATCAGAAAAAACTGGCAACACTGGCGCCAGGATTTTTTTTTTCACTTTTCTCACATTTCGTATAGCACAGCCAAAAGTATTGGTGAGAGGTAAAAATAATGTATGGAACAATTGCTTGATTTAAAATGGTGACTATGGGAAAAATATGAAGTTTGAAAAATTCAAAATGGCGCCCGAACTGCGATTATCAACTTTTTTTTTTGTTATCGCACCTACCCAATATTGGTGTCGTTTTCGGTCAATTTTAGGACGACTGCTACGATAAAATTGAAAAAAGTTGGAAAAACAAGATGGCCGCCGAGATATTTGTATTTGAAAATTTTCATTTTTCGAGGTGTCTTTGCAGGGTCGCATTGCGGTGATCTTTTGGTAATTTTTCTATATTTTTTATCTATGGGCTCGGGTTTATCCTCAATTTTGTTGTCAAGGAATGTTTTTTTTTTCGACAATATGGCGGACCCCATGGCTGACATTTAGTGAAATGTGTGAAAAATTGCATTATTCGAGGTGAGATATTTCGAGGTTGGCAACATTTTAGCGGATCACTTTGTTTTTGGCGGTTGTAGGACTTGATTTTCAGTGTTGCCAGGTTTTGTTGATTTTTTCCTTGTCCATACATTTTTTTGAACTTTTCATTCAAAAATATGAAAAGTAGAAGGAGAAATATTTTTGATTAAAAAATGACTGAAAACGATTTATCGCAGTTGTAGTAATGACATTTGACTATTTTTGTCCGAATAAACTGGCAACACGGGCGACAGGATTTTTTTTTCTATTTTCACACATTTCGAATAGCTCAGCCAAAAGTATTGGTAGGGGGTGATAATAATGTATGGTCAAATTGGTTGATTCAACATGGTGGTTATAGGAAAAATATTTAATGTTAGTGTTGCCATACATAAAAAATACATTTTCATACAAAGGTATTTATTGCAACGAATATTTAATTTTGAGTGGGTTGGCATCATTTGACGTCGTTGTAATGAATGAGGCGTTTATAGGTATTAATAGTTTTCTTATTTTGTAAAAAAATAGTTCAGTGTTGCCATACAAAAAATAATAATTTTCATAGAAGCGTATTTTTGGTACGTACATGGTCCGTTACATTCGCCCCCCTTTGCAGCTTCTTATAGGGGGCCGCCTCAGCAGTGGCTCACGGAGTGACCTTGTATCGAACAATTTAAACACAGCTTTTACCTAATCCCACAATCAACCTACCACTGAATGACGCAATTGTTCTCCATGAAGGGGTCGAGAAGGCGGAGAGTCGTCTATGGCGGGTTTTTTACTCTTCCCCTTGTGTCTATGGTAAAAATCTGACATTTCAAAAATCCAAGATGGCGGCCGAGTTGAGATGATTGAGTTTTTCGTTTTCCGCTCTATACCCGATATCGGTGTCGTTTTCGAATAACTTTGGCGCGCTCTTTGCAATTACGTAAGATAGAATTGGAAAAACAAGATGGCCGCCGAGATATTTGCGTTTGAAAATTTTCATTTTTCGAGGTGTTTTAGCGGGGTCGCGGTATGGTGATTTTTTTGTTGTTTTTTCGTTTTTTTTTATCTATAGGCTCGGATATGTCCTCAATTTTGTCTTTCGGGTTTGATTTTATTTTTCAACAAGATGGCGGACTTCTTGGTGGCCATTTTGTAAAATCTACGAAAATTTGCATTTTTCCAGACGAATTTTTCTTCCGTTGGCAACATTTGAGCGGGTCACCTTGTATAAGGCGATTGTGGAGCTTGGCTGCAAGTGTTGCCAGGTTGAGTTTTTTTTTCGGTCATTAATTTTTTTCGACTTTTTATTCAAAAATGTGAAAGTAGAACGAGAAATATTTTTGGTTAAAAAAATCACATAAGAATGTCGGCTGGCAATGTCGTAATGACATTTGACTATTTTTGTCGATGGCAACTCGCAACAATGGCGCCCAGTTTTTTTTTTACGAAAAGTCGAAGAGAGCGCCCGAAGGAGCAGTGGGGGGTGAATGTCATGTATGAGGGACGATGTCTGTTTGCATCCGTGTCTATGAGCAAAATCTGACATGTCCAAAATTCAAGATGGCGGCCGAGCTCACATGGCCAACTTTTTTTTTTATCAGGGCGCCTACCCGAGATTGTTGTCGTTTTCGGATAATTTTAAGACGAGTGTAATGATTAAATTGGAAAAAGTTGGAAAAACAAGTAGCCGCCGAGATATTTGAAATTGAATTTTTGGAATTTTCGAGGTGTCTGCAGGGTCGTGTTGTGATGGTTTTTGTCCTTTTCTTTCACTTGTTTTTCAATCTGCTTGGATATATTCTCAATTTTGCCATTTGGGTTTTTTTTTTTTTTCACCAACATTTTTTGGACTTTTCATTCAAAAAAATCACCCTGGACGATTTGTTGCGGTCGTCGTAATGACATTTGACCATTTTCGTCACAAAAACTGGCAACACTGGCGCCAGGATTTTTTTTTCACTTTTGTCATATTTCGTATAGCACAGCCAAATGTATTGGTGAGAGGTAACAATAATGTATGGAAGAATTGCTTGATTCAGTATGATGACTATAGGAAAAATATGAAGATTGAAAGAATCAAAATGGCACCCGAACTGCGATGGAACTTAATAAAGTAGCATGTTTCTTTCCCCGGGACTCGATTATGCGCGCCACTAATTTTTAACTCGTATTGAAAAACTACTGGTCGTAATCAGCATCGCAAACTATTGGCAACATACTTTCCGCGTCCAACTCTAAAACTGCTGTAATTTCATAGAAACTCTTAACCCCCATTTTACTCTACTTAAGAGGAAATTTCCAAAAGTTTATTAGTGCCCACTTTGGTTTAAGAGAAACGTTTCTCGCAAATTTCATGTTTCTAAGCTAAGGTAGCGGTTTAGAAGTTTCATACAAACTGTCAACTCCCTTTAACCCTTTAAGGGAGAATTTCAAAAACAAACCACGGCCAGAAAAATATCCCAACCGCTGCTAGAAAGTGCAGGTAGGTTAAATAGTTATTGTTGCACTGTAATTTCTCAAATTCGAACCGCTGCCAGAAAAATGCAGGTAGGTTAGGCTAGATTTTAACCATGTCATGATTGTCTAAATAACCAGCTCGATCATAAATAAACAAAAAATAATTCTGAAAATCAAATGTGATGCATACATGAAAAACATACATTGTGTGCAGTGGAATACAGAGCTTCCTCATTTCTGAAAATCAGTTAAAAATCTAACTGCCGCCGGAAAGGTAAAAGTGGGTTAAGTTTGAACTGCGATTTTGCAAAACCGAACCGATACGCATTCCCGCGGGGTCTAAGCGTACTTCCGGGATAAACACTGACCCCGTGTACGCCGAACTTAATAAAGTAGCCTGTTTCCTTCCCCTGGACTCAATTATGCGCGCCACTAATTTTTAACTCGTTGAAAAACTATTGGTCGTAATCAGCATCGCAAACGATTGGCAATATACTTTCCGCGTCCAACTCTAAAACTGCTGTAATTTCATAGAAACTTTTAACCCCCATTTTAATCCACTTAAGAGGAAATTTCCCAAACTCCTTTCTTAGTGCCCACTTTGGTCTAAGAGAAACGTTTCTGGCAAACTTCATGTTTCTTAGCTAAGGTAGCGGTTTAGAAATTTCGTGAAAACGTTCAACCCCCTTGAATTTTTACCCCAAAGGGAAAATTGTAAGGGAAAACTTCCAAAAAATATTTCTTAGTGCCCATTTACGACATAAGAGAAAGCTTTCTGCCAATATTTATGATTCTAGGCCTAGCGGTTTAGAAGTTTCATACAAACTTTCAACTCCATTTAACCCTTTAAGGGGGAATTTCAAAAACAAACCACAGCTAGAAAGAAATTCCAACCTCTGCTAGAAAGTGCAGGTAATGGCTGCACTGCGTAATCCCTCAAATCCGAACCGCTGCCAGAAAAATGCAGGTAGGTATGTTAGGCTAGATTTAGACCATGTCATAATTGTCTAAAGAACCAGCTCGATCATAAATAAATAAAAAATAATTTTGAAAATCAAATGTGGTGCAGTAAGCATACATAAAAAACATACATGTGTGCAGTGGAATACAGAGCTTCCTCATTTCTGGAAGTCGGTTAAAAATCTAACTGCCACCGGAAAGGTAAAAGTGGGTTAAGGTTGAACTACGATCTCGCAATACCGAACCGATACCAAAAATAGGGTGAGATTTGAACTGCGACCTCAAAAAATGGAACTGCTGTCAAAAAATGCAGGTAGGTTAGGTTATCCTTGAAGTGCGACCTCGCAAAATCTAACAGCTGCAAGGAAAGTACAGGTAGGTTAGGTTAGGTTTGAACTGCGGCCTCATAAAACCAAATCGCTGCCTGAAAAGTACAGGTAGGGTTTTTTAAGTCTGAATTGTGACCCCTCAAAACCGGACCGTTGCCAGAAAAGTCCAGGCTGAGGTTAGGCTGGGTGCCCCTTTGAACCCATATTTTTTTGGCATAATGTCAAAACGCATAATGAATAACGCATTAAATTTTAACGCATAGCCTTCATGTGGCATAATTGTCATTTGGCATAACAGTACTATGGCATAATCTTTTAACGCATCATGTCATAACGCATATTTTTTTTATGGATATATTTGTAACGCATAATGTTGTAAACCATAAAAAATATGCATAATGTTTTCATAATTATGATTTAGCATAATTTTGGGTGGGATATTGGTAGTATTTAAAGTTTATGCGTTAAAACTTTATGCGTTTTGAAATCATGCGTAGAATTTTCATATGCTTTGAGATTATGCGTTTTGATTTATGCGTTCCACTAGGGAACTGGTTAGGTGAGGTTTGAACTGCGAACTCACTAAACCAAACCAAAGCCAGAAAAAATCCAAACCGCTGCTAGAAAGTGCAGGTAAGTTAAGTTAGGGTTGCACTGTATCCCTCAAATTTGAACCGCTGCCCGAAAAATGTAGGTAGGTTAGGTTAGATTTGAACCGCGTCCCCATAAAACAGACTACCAAAAGTGCAAGTTAGTAGGGTGAGACTTGAACTGCGACCTCGCAAAATGTAACAGCTGCAAGAAAAGTAAAAGTAGGTTAGGTTAGGTTTGAATCGTGACATCAAAAATCCCAACTGCTGCTAGAAAATGCAGATAGGTTATTTCAACCCTTACGAAAAGATCTTACAAATCCGAACCACTGCCAGAAAAGGTACTCTTGGTTAGGTTAGGTTTGAACTGTGACCTCACAAAACTAATCCATGTAGCTTAGATAAAAAAATATTTGCGAACTCACAAACCCGAACCGCTACCACAAAAAAGCCTTTTGGCATTTTTTTACCGTCGGTATAAATCTAACTGCTGTCCAAAAAAGTGCAGATAGTTTAGGTTAGGTTTGAACTACGACCTCGCAAAATCCAACAGCTGCCAGAAAAGTACAGGTAGGTTAGGTTAAGTTTGAACCATGACATTGAAAACTGCTGCTATACTTACCATACCACTTACCATCAGGTAGGTGGGCTGTTTGCCTACACCATAAGTATAAAAAATACTTAAAGTGCAATTAGGCCAGGTTAGCGTTGAACTTTGATCTCACAAATCCGAAATGCTGCCAGAATAGTCGAGATGGTTTAGGTTCGGTTTGACCTCATAAAACCAAATCGCTGAGACCCCACAAAACCGAACCGTTGTCAGAAAAATCCAGGCAGGCAGGTTAGGTAAGGTTTTAACTGTGACTTCACAAAAACCAGCCACGGCCATAAAATCTAACAGCTGCTAGAAAGTGCAAATAAGTTAGGTTTGGCTCTAACTGCGACCTCGCAAAATCTAACAGCTGCCTGAATAGGTGCTGAAAGGGTTAGGTTAGATTTGAACCGTAACATGGAGAATCCAAACTAGGTTTGAACAAATCAAAATCAATGTCATAAAAGTGGAGATAGGTTAGGTTAGGTTTGAATTGCGACCTCGCAAAATCGAACCGCTACCTGAAAAGTGCATGTCAGTTTTGAACTGCGACCTCTCAAAACAAAGCGACAGGCAGAAAAAAACGAACCTCTGATATTATAAAGTGCAAGTAGGTAACATTTTAATTTAATAAAAAAGCCTTTTGGCAAAATCTTAGCGTCGGTATTACGCGAGCTGCTCGCAGCTCGCGCACCCACTCGGCACCTAGTTATACTATATAATCCTGGAAGCCCCCCACCGAAAGGTCAATTGATCTCCCCGAAGGAGTCCCGATGGCGGGGGGTCGTCTATGGCGAGTTTCCATCTCTCCCCCCCGTGTCTATGGGAAAAATCTGACATTTCAAAAATCCAAGATGGCGGCCGAGTTGGGATGATTGACTTTTTCGTTTTCCGCTCTATACGCGATATCGGTGTCGTTTTCGGATAACTTGAGCGCGTTCTTTGCGAGTACGTAGGGTGAAATTGGAAAAACAAGATGGCCGCCGAGATATTCGCGTTTGAAATTTTTCATTTTTCGAGGTGACTTTGCGGGGTCGCGGCGTGGTGATTTTTTTGTGTATTTTTTGTTATTTTTTCTCTATGTGCTCGGGTATGTCCTCAATTTTGTTGTCGAGGATTGTTTTTTTTTTTCAACAAGATGGCGGACTCCGTGGCGGCCATTTTGTAAAATCAACGAAAATTGGCATTTTTCCAGGCGAATTTTTCTTCTGTTGGCAACATTTGAGCGGGTCACTTTGTATAAGGCGGTTGTGGAGCTCGGCTGCGAGTGTTGCCAGGTTGAGTTTTTTTTTTTTCGGTCATACATTTTTTTGGACTTTTCATTCAAAAATGTGAAAAGTAGAAGGAGAAATATTTTTGATTAAAAAATCGCGTGAGAATGTCGGCTGGCAATGTCGTAATGACATTTGACTATTTTTGTCGATGGCAACTTGCGACAATGGCGCCCGGATTTTTTTTTTGTTTTACGAAAATTCGATTAGAGCGCCCGAAGGAGCGATGGGGGGTGAATGTCATGTATGAGGGATATTGTCGGTTTGCATCCTTGTCTATGGGAAAAATCTGACATGTCCAAAATTCAAGATGGCGGCCGAGCTGACTTGGCCAACTTTTCTTTTTATCAGGGCGCTTACCCAAGATTGGTGTCGTTTTCGGATAATTTTAGGACGAGTATTACGATGAAATTGAAAAAAAATGGAAAAACAAGATGGCCGCCGAGATATTTGAAATTGAATTTATGGAATTTTCGAGGTGTCTTTGCAGGGTCGTGATGTGATGGTTTTTGTCCTTTTGTGTGACTTTTTTTTTTCGATCTGCTTGGATATATTCTCAATTTTGCCAATTGGGATTGTTTTTTTTTTTCAACAAAATGGCTGACTCCGTGGAGGCCGTAATGTAAAAAGCTCTGAAAATCGCGTTTTTCGAGTTGAAATACTACGAGGTTGGCAACATTTGAGCAGATTTCATTGTTTATGGCGGTTGTAGGGCTCAGTCGAGAGTGTTGCCAGGTTCAGTTTTTTTTTGCCTTGTCCATACATTTTTTTGGACTTTTCATTCAAAAAGTTGAAAAGTAGAAGGAGAAACATTTTTGATGAAAAAATCACCCTGAACGATTTTTTGCGGTCGTTGTAATGACATTTGATCATTTTCATCAGAAAAAACTGGCAACACTGGCGCCAGGATTTTTTTTTTCACTTTTCTCACATTTCGTATAGCACAGCCAAATGTATTGGTGAGAGGTAATAATAATGTATGGAAGAATTGCTCGATTCAGTATGGTGATTATGGGAAAAATATAAAGTTTGAAAAATTCAAAATGGCGCCCGAACTGCTATTGTCAACTTTTTTTTTCGTTATCGCACTTATCCAATATTGGTGTCGTTTTCGGTCAATTTTAGAACGACTGCTACAATAAAATTAAAAAAAGTAGGAAAAACAAGATGGCCGCCGAGATATTTGTGTTTGAAATTTTTCATTTTTCGAGGTGTCTTTGCGGGGTCGCATCGCGGTGATTTTTTTGTTGTTTTTTCGATATTTTTTGTCTATGGGCTCGGGTTAATCCTCAATTTTGTTGTCAAGGATTGTTTTTTTTTTTCGACAAGATGGCGGACCCCATGGCTGACATTTAGTGAAATGTGCGAAAAATTGCATTATTCGAGGTGAGATATTTTGAGGTTGGCAACATTTTAGCGGATCACTTTGTTTTTGGCGGTTGTAGGACTTGATTTTCAGTGTTGCCAGGTTTGGTTGATTTTTTCTTTGTCCATACATTTTTTTGGACTTTTCATTCAAAAATATGAAAAGTAGAAGGAGAAACATTTTTGATTAAAAAATTAGTCAAAACGATTTATCGCAGTTGTAGTAATGACATTTGACTATTTTTGTCCGGATAAACTGGCAACACGGGCGTCAGGATTTTTTTTTCTATTTTCACACATTTCGAATAGCTCAGCCAAAAGTATTGGTAGGGAGTGATAATAATGTATGGTCAAATTACTTGATTCAACATGGTGGTTGTAGGAAAAATATTTAATGTTAGTGTTGCCATACATAAAAAATACATTTTCATACAAAGGTATTTATTGCAACGAATATTTAATTTTGAGTGGGTTGGCATCATTTGACGTCGTTGTAATGAATGAGGCGTTTATAGGTATTAATAGTTTTCTTATTTTGTAAAAAAATAATTCAGTGTTGCCATACAAAAAATAATAATTTTCATAGAAACGTATTTTTGGTACGTATATGGTCCGTTACATTCGCCCCCCTTTGGAGCTTCTTATAGGGGGCCGCCTCAACACAGCTTTTACCTAATCCCTCAATCAACCTACCACTGAATGACGCAATTGTTCTCCATGAAGGGGTCGAGAAGGCGGAGAGTCGTCTATGGTGAGTCTCTCTCTTTCCCCCTCAAGGCTATGGGCAAAATCTGACATTTCAAAAATCCAAGATTTGGTATGTTTGAGATTATCGTTTTTCGCTCTATACCCGATATCGGTGTCGTTTTCGGATATCTTTGGCACGTTGTTTGCGATAATTTTTGGAATTTTCGAGGTGTCTGCGGGTTTAGACTTTTTTCGATTGGCTTGTATATATCCTCAATTTTGCCACTTGGGATCGGTTTTTTATTCAACAAGATGGCCGCAATGGGGTCCTGCGGCCATATTGTAAAACGTTCTAAAAATTTCGAGTTGACTTTTTTCTGTTAGCAACTTTTGAGTGGGTATAAGGAAGTTAGGATTTTATAGCCTTGACGACGACCTTGCAAAATCTAACAGAGCTGTCAGAAAAGTATAGGTAGTGTACGGTCTCAACACCGTGCATTTTTATTTGCTTACCCACGAGTCTCGCGACCTGCTTTGGGCCACGTGACAACGATATATTATAATATTATAATTAATGTACTTATGGGCGATAATAGATCAGTGCGTCACTAACTATCGTGCAGTTAACTATCAAGAGAAAGAAATTACCAAACTGATAGGTACTGTGTATACCTAACTGATTAACTTCAATAAACTTAACTTTAACTATCTTTCTCGGCACTCCTGCAACTATCTACCTAACGTACAGTGAACGGCGCCTTAGGGAACCGTTCATTTAATGGTCCTTCGAGCCGGATCAGTGTGACTAGTAGTGAATCGGTTTGACTGGCCTCCCACAAGCGGGTCTCACCAGTTAAACTGAGAAAGCGATAGAACACTGAATACCGAACCAGCAAACTCTCCAGCGGAGCTACGAGGTAACTGAACTTCAACAACTATTATCTACTGGACTACAAACTTATCAACATGTCTGAACTTCAAGAACAGCAAACTTGTTTTGAACACATCAAATCTTTGTGTACTAACTACAAAAAGGACAGCTCGGCCAGGAAGAATCAAGACTATCTCAACAAACGTCTTACTTTCCTCGTGGAACAATGGGAAGAGTTCCAAAACCGGCACAACATCATTCTACGGGAAGTCGAAGATAAAACCATCCAGTACTTCACGGAGAGTGTGTTCGATAACACCAAGGCTATGTATGAATCTACTAAAGCTGATATACTGAACCTGTTACGTCACTTGAATGAGCAAGATACTCAAGTTGAATTTAATCTTACGGACATCTTGAAGGAAGACAACGGGACAGTCAAGATGTTATTACTCTGCAAGCAAGACTGCAACTTCAAAGCTATCGATCGAGCTATGTCCAAAATTGACATCAAGACTACCATGGAGAAATGGGAACTAGAAGATCACCTTAGCATCTTAAAGTCGAAATGGGAGCCCATCGATAAATTTCATTCAAAAAGTTGAAAAGTAGAAGGAGAAACATTTTTGATGAAAAAATCACCCTGGACGATTTTTTGCGGTCGTCGTAATGACATTTGATCATTTTCATCAGAAAAAACTGGCAACACTGGCGCCAGGATTTTTTTTTTCACTTTTCTCACATTTCGTATAGCACAGCCAAAAGTATTGGTGAGAGGTAAAAATAATGTATGGAACAATTGCTTGATTTAAAATGGTGACTATGGGAAAAATATGAAGTTTGAAAAATTCAAAATGGCGCCCGAACTGCGATTATCAACTTTTTTTTTTGTTATCGCACCTACCCAATATTGGTGTCGTTTTCGGTCAATTTTAGGACGACTGCTACGATAAAATTGAAAAAAGTTGGAAAAACAAGATGGCCGCCGAGATATTTGTATTTGAAAATTTTCATTTTTCGAGGTGTCTTTGCAGGGTCGGAATGTTTTTTTTTTCGACAATATGGCGGACCCCATGGCTGACATTTAGTGAAATGTGCGAAAAATTGCATTTTTCGAGGTGAGATTTTTTGAGGTTGGCGACATTTTAGCGGGTCACTTTGTTTTCGGCGGTTGTAGGACTTGATTTTCAGTGTTGCCAGGTTTTGTTGATTTTTTCCTTGTCCATACATTTTTTTGAACTTTTCATTCAAAAATATGAAAAGTAGAAGGAGAAATATTTTTGATTAAAAAATGACTGAAAACGATTTATCGCAGTTGTAGTAATGACATTTGACTATTTTTGTCCGAATAAACTGGCAACACGGGCGACAGGATTTTTTTTTCTATTTTCACACATTTCGACATTTTTTTTTTCGATCTGCTTGGATATATTCTCAATTTTGCCAATTGGGATTGTTTTTTTTTTTCATAAAAATGGCGGACCCCGTGGAGGCCTTAATGTAAAAAGCTCTGAAAATCGCGTTTTTCGAGTTGAAATACTATGAGGTTGGCAACATTTGGGCAGATTGCTTTGTTTTTGGCGGTTGTAGGACTCAGTTGGGAGTCTTGCCAGGTTCAGTTTTTTTTTGCCTTGTCCATACATTTTTTTGGACTTTTCATTCAAAAAGTTGAAAAGTAGAAGGAGAAACATTTTTGATGAAAAAATCACCCTGGACGATTTTTTGCGGTCGTCGTAATGACATTTGATCATTTTCATCAGAAAAAACTGGCAACACTGGCGCCAGGATTTTTTTTTCACTTTTCTCACATTTCGTATAGCACAGCCAAAAGTATTGGTGAGAGGTAAAAATAATGTATGGAACAATTGCTTGATTTAAAATGGTGACTATGGGAAAAATATGAAGTTTGAAAAATTCAAAATGGCGCCCGAACTGCGATTATCAACTTTTTTTTTTGTTATCGCACCTACCCAATATTGGTGTCGTTTTCGGTCAATTTTAGGACGACTGCTACGATAAAATTGAAAAAAGTTGAAAAAACCAGATGGCCGCCGAGATATTTGTATTTGAAAATTTTCATTTTTCGAGGTGTCTTTGCAGGGTCGCATTGCGGTGATCTTTTGGTAATTTTTCGATATTTTTTATCTATGGGCTCGGGTTTATCCTCAATTTTGTTGTCAAGGAATGTTTTTTTTTTCGACAATATGGCGGACCCCATGGCTGACATTTAGTGAAATGTGCGAAAAATTGCATTTTTCGAGGTGAGATTTTTTGAGGTTGGCGACATTTTAGCGGGTCACTTTGTTTTCGGCGGTTGTAGGACTTGATTTTCAGTGTTGCCAGGTTTTGTTGATTTTTTCCTTGTCCATACATTTTTTTGAACTTTTCATTCAAAAATATGAAAAGTAGAAGGAGAAATATTTTTGATTAAAAAATGACTGAAAACGATTTATCGCAGTTGTAGTAATGACATTTGACTATTTTTGTCCGAATAAACTGGCAACACGGGCGACAGGATTTTTTTTTCTATTTTCACACATTTCGAATAGCTCAGCCAAAAGTATTGGTAGGGGGTGATAATAATGTATGGTCAAATTGCTTGATTCAACATGGTGGTTATAGGAAAAATATTTAATGTTAGTGTTGCCATACATAAAAAATACATTTTCATACAAAGGTATTTATTGCAACGAATATTTAATTTTGAGTGGGTTGGCATCATTTGACGTCGTTGTAATGAATGAGGCGTTTATAGGTATTAATAGTTTTCTTATTTTGTAAAAAAATAATTCAGTGTTGCCATACAAAAAATAATAATTTTCATAGAAACGTATTTTTGGTACGTATATGGTCCGTTACATTCGCCCCCCTTCGGAGCTTCTTATAGGGGGCCGCCTCAGCAGTGGCTCACGGAGTGACCTTGTATCGAACATTATTATTATTATACCATATAATCCTGGAAGCCCCCCACCAAATTATACTATATAATCCTGGAAGCCCCCCACCGAAAGGTCAATTGATCTCCCCGAAGGAGTCCCGATGGCGGCGGGTGGTCTATGGCGAGTTTTTCCCTCTCCCCCCCGTGTCTATGGGAAAAATCTGACATTTCAAAAATCCAAGATGGCGGCCGAGTTGGGATGATTGAGTTTTTCGTTTTCCGCTCTATACGCGATATCGGTGTCGTTTTCGGATAACTCTGGCACGCTCTTTGCGATTGCGTTGTGTAAAATTGAAAAAACAAGATGGCCGCCGAGATATTTGCGTTTGAAAATTTTCATTTTTCGAGGTGTCTCTGCGGGGTCGCGGCGTGGTGATTTTCTCGTTTTTTTTTCGATATTTTTTCTCTATGGGCTCGGGTATGTCCTCAATTTTGTGGTCAAGGGTTTTTTTTTTTTTTCAACAAGATGGCGGACTCCCTGGCGGCCATTTTGTAAAATCAACGAAAATTGGCTTTTTTCGAGGCATTTTTTTCTTACGTTGGCAACATTTGAGCGGGTCACTTTGTATCAGGCGATTGTGGAGCTCGGCTGCGAGTGTTGCCAGGTTGAGTTTTTTTTTTTCGGTTATACATTTTTTTCGACTTTTCATTCAAAAATGTGAAAAGTAGAAGGAGAAATATTTTTGATTAAAAAATCGCATGAGAATGTCGGCTGGCAATGTCGTAATGACATTTGACTATTTTTGTCGATGGCAACTTGCGACAATGGCGCCCGGATTTTTTTTTTTGTTTTACGAAAATTCGATTAGAGCGCCCGAAGGAGCGATGGGGGGTGAATGTCATGTATGAGGGATATTGTCGGTTTGCATCCGTGTCTATGGGAAAAATCTGACATGTCCAAAATTCAAGATGGCGGCCGAGCTGACTTGGCCAACTTTTCTTTTTATCAGGGCGCTTACCCAAGATTGGTGTCGTTTTCGGATAATTTTAGGACGAGTGTTACGATGAAATTGAAAAAAAATGGAAAAACAAGATGGCCGCCGAGATATTTGAAATTGAATTTATGGAATTTTCGAGGTGTCTTTGCAGGGTCGTGATGTGATGGTTTTTGTCCTTTTCTTGGACTTTTTTTTTCGATCTGCTTGGATATATTCTCAATTTTGCCAATTGGGATTGTTTTTTTTTTTTCAACAAAATGGCGGACCCCGTGGAGGCCTTAATGTAAAAAGCTCTGAAAATCGCGTTTTTCGAGTTGAAATACTACGAGGTTGGCAACATTTGAGCAGAATTCGTTGTTTTTGGCGGTTGTAGGGCTCAGTCGGGAGTGTTGCCAGGCTCAGTTTTTTTTTGCCTTGTCCATACATTTTTTTGGACTTTTCATTCAAAAAGTTGAAAAGTAGAAGGAGAAACATTTTTGATGAAAAAATCACCCTGGACGATTTGTTGCGGTCGTCGTAATGACATTTGATCATTTTCATCAGAAAAAACTGGCAACACTGGCGCCAGGATTTTTTTTTTCACTTTTCTCACATTTCGTATAGCACAGCCAAATGTATTGGTGAGAGGTAATAAAAATGTATAGAAGAATTGCTTGATTCAGTATGGTGACTATGGGAAAAATATGAAGTTTGAAAATTTCAAAATGGCGCCCGAACTGCGATTATCAACTTTTTTTTTTGTTATGGCATCTACCCAATATTGGTGTCGTTTACGGTCAATTTCAGGACGACTGCTACGATAAAATTGAAAAAAGTTGGAAAAACAAGATGGCCGCCGAGATATTTGTGTTTGAAATTTTTCATTTTTCGAGGTGTCTTTGCCGGGTCGCAGCGCGGTGATTTTTTTGTTGTTTTTTCAATATTTTTTGTCTATCGGCTCGACTGTATCCTCAATTATGATGTCAAAGATTGTTTTTTTTTTTCGACAAGATGGCGGACCCCGTGGCTGACATTTAGTGAAATGTGCGAAAAAATGCATTTTTCGAGGTGAGATATTTTAAGGTTGGCAACATTTGAGCGGGTCACTTTGTTTTTGGCGGTTGTAGAACTTGATCTACAGTGTTGCAAGGTTTTGTTGATTTTTTCCTTGTCCATACATTTTTTTGAACTTTTCATTCAAAAATATGAAAAGTAGAAGGAGAAATATTTTTGATTAAAAAATGACTGAAAACGATTTATCGCAGTTGTAGTAATGACATTTGACTATTTTTGTCCGAATAAACTGGCAACACGGGCGTCAGGATTTTTTTTTCTATTTTCACACATTTCGAATAGCTCAGCCAAAAGTATTGGTAGGGGGTGATAATAATGTATGGTCAAATTGCTTGATTCAACATGGTCGTTATAGGAAAAATATTTAATGTTAGTGTTGCCATACATAAAAAATACATTTTCATACAAAGGTATTTATTGCAACGAATATTTAATTTTGAGTGGGTTGGCATCATTTGACGTCGTTGTAATGAATGAGGCGTTTATAGGTATTAATAGTTTTCTTATTTTGTAAAAAAATAATTCAGT
The DNA here is from genome assembly GCA_963971205.1 of Aethes cnicana. Classification (NCBI taxonomy): domain Eukaryota; kingdom Metazoa; phylum Arthropoda; class Insecta; order Lepidoptera; family Tortricidae; genus Aethes; species Aethes cnicana. The sequence continues at coordinate 4,490,084 of OZ020285.1, forward strand.
GTTGCCATACAAAAAATAATAATTTTCATAGAAACGTATTTTTGGTACGTACATGGTCCGTTACATTCGCCCCCCTTTGCAGCTTCATATAGGGGGCCGCCTCAGCAGTGGCTCACGGAGTGACCTTGTATCGAACATTATTATTATTATTATTATACTATATAATCCTGGAAGCCCCCCACCGAAAGGTCAATTGATCTCCCCGAAGGAGTCCCGATGGCGGGGGGTCGTCTATGGCGAGTTTCTCCCTCTCCCCCCCGTGTCTATGGGAAAAATCTGACATTTCAAAAATCCAAGATGGCGGCCGAGTTGGGATGATTGACTTTTTCGTTTTCCGCTCTATACGCGATATCGGTGTCGTTTTCGGATAACTTGAGCGCGTTCTTTGCGAGTACGTAGGGTGAAATTGGAAAAACAAGATGGCCGCCGAGATATTTGCGTTTGAAATTTTTCATTTTTCGAGGTGACTTTGCGGGGTCGCGGCGTGGTGATTTTTTGTGTATTTTTTGTTATTTTTTCTCTATGTGCTCGGGTATGTCCTCAATTTTGTTGTCGAGGATTGTTTTTTTTTTTTTCAACAAGATGGCGGACTCCGTGGCGGCCATTTTGTAAAATCAACGAAAATTGGCATTTTTCCAGGCGAATTTTTCTTCTGTTGGCAACATTTGAGCGGGTCACTTTGTATAAGGCGGTTGTGGAGCTCGGCTGCGAGTGTTGCCAGGTTGAGTTTTTTTTTTTTCGGTCATACATTTTTTTGGACTTTTCATTCAAAAATGTGAAAAGTAGAAGGAGAAATATTTTTGATTAAAAAATCGCATGAGAATATCGGCTGGCAATGTCGTAATGACATTTGACTATTTTCGTCGCTGGCAACTCGCAACAATGGCGCCCGGATTTTTTTTTTGTTTTACGAAAATTTGATTGGAGCGCCCGAAGGAGCGGTGGGGGGTGAATGTCATGTATGAGGGATATTGTCGGTTTGCATCCGTGTCTATGGGAAAAATCTGACATGTCCAAAATTCAAGATGGCGGTCGAGCTGACTTGGCCAACTTTTTTTTTTATCAGGGCGCTTACCCAAGATTGGTGTCGTTTTCGGATAATTTTAGAGCGAGTGTTATGATAAAATTGGAAAAAGTTGGAAAAACAAGATGGCCGCCGAGATATTTGAAATTGAATTTTTGGAATTTTCGAGGTGTCTTTGCAGGGTCGTGATGTGATGGTTTTTGTCCTTTTGTGTGACTTTTTTTTTTCGATCTGCTTGGATATATTCTCAATTTTGCCAATTAGGATTGTTTTTTTTTTTCAACAAAATGGCTGACCCCGTGGAGGCCTTAATGTAAAAAGCTCTGAAAATCGCGTTTTTCGAGTTGAAATACTACGAGGTTGGCAACATTTGAGCAGACTTCGTTGTTTTTGGCGGTTGTAGGGCTCAGTCGGGAGTGTTGCCAGGCTCATTTTTTTTTGCCTTGCCCATACATTTTTTTGGACTTTTCATTCAAAAAGTTGAAAAGTAGAAGGAGAAACATTTTTGATGAAAAAATCACCCTGGACGATTTTTTGCGGTCGTCGTAATGACATTTGATCATTTTCATCAGAAAAAACTGGCAACACTGGCGCCAGGATTTTTTTTTTCACTTTTCTCACATTTCGTATAGCACAGCCAAATGTATTGGTGAGAGGTAATAATAATGTATAGAACAATTGCTTAATTCAATATGGTGACTATGGGAAAAATATGAAGTTTGAAAAATTCAAAATGGCGCCCGAACTGCGATTATCAACTTTTTTTTTTGTTATCGCACTTGGCCAATATTGGTGTCGTTTTTGGTCAATTTTAGGACGACTGCTACGATAAAATTGAAAAAAGTTGGAAAAACAAGATGGCCGCCGAGATATTTGTATTTGAAATTTTTCATTTTTCGAGGTGTCATTGCGGGGTCGCATCGCGATGATTTTTTTGTTATTTTTTCGATATTTTTTATCTATGGGCTTGAGTTCATCCTCAGTTTTGTTGTCAGGGATTGTTTTTTTTTCGACAAGATGGCGGACCCCATGGCTGACATTTAGTGAAATGTGCGAAAAATTGCATTATTCGAGGTGACATATTTTGAGGTTGGCAGCATTTTAGCGGATCACTTTGTTTTTGGCGGTTGTAGGACTTGATTTTCAGTGTTGCCAGGTTTGGTTGATTTTTTCTTTGTCCATACATTTTTTTGGACTTTTCTTTCAAAAATATGAAAAGTAGAAGGAGAAACATTTTTGATAAAAAAATGATTGAAAACGATTTATTGCAGTTGAAGTAATGACATTTGACTATTTTTGTCTGAATAAACTGGCAACACGGGCGTCAGGTTTTTTTTTTCTATTTTCACACATTTCGAATAGCTCGGCCAAAAGTATTGGTAGGGGGTGATAATAATGTATGGTCAAATTGCTTGATTCAACATGGTGGTTATAGGAAAAATATTTAATGTTAGTGTTGCCATACATAAAAAATACATTTTCATACAAAGGTATTTATTGCAACGAATATTTAATTTTGAGTGGGTTGGCATCATTTGACGTCGTTGTAATGAATGAGGCGTTTATAGCTATTAATAGTTTTCTTATTTTGTAAAAAAATAGTTCAGTGTTGCCATACAAAAAATAATAATTTTCATAGAAACTTATTTTTGGTACGTACATGGTCCGTTACATTCGCCCCCCTTTGGAGCTTCTTATAGGGGGCCGCCTCAGCAGTGGCTCACGGAGTGACCTTGTATCGAACAATTTAAACACAGCTTTTACCTAATCCCACAATCAACCTACCACTGAATGACGCAATTGTTCTCCATGAAGGGGTCGAGAAGGCGGAGAGTCGTCTATGGCGGGTTTTTTACTCTTCCCCTCGTGTCTATGGTAAAAATCTGACATTTCAAAAATCCAAGATGGCGGCCGAGGTGAGATGATTGAATTTTGCGTTTTCCGCTCTATACCCGATATCGGTGTCGTTTTCGAATAAATTTGGTGCGTTCTTTGCGATTACGTTGTGCAAAATTGAAAAAACAATATGGCCGCCGAAATATTTGCGTTTGAAAATTTTCATTTTTCGAGGTGTTTTAGCGGGGTCGCGGTATGATTTTTTTGTTGTTTTTTTCCTTTTTTTTATCTATAGGCTCGGATATGTCCTCAATTTTGTCTTTCGGGTTTGATGTTTTTTTTTTCAACAAGATGGCGGACTTCTTGGCGGCCATTTTGTAAAATCAACGAAAAATTGCATTTTTCCAGGCAAATTTTTCTTCCGTTGGCAACATTTGAGCGGGTCACCTTGTATAAGGCGATTGTGGAGCTTGAAAAAACTCAACCTGGCAACACTTGCATTGCCAGGTTGAGTTTTTTTTTCGGTCATTCATTTTTTTCGACTTTTTATTCAAAAATGTGAAAGTAGAAGGAGAAATATTTTTGGTTAAAAAATCACATGAGAATGTCGGCTGGCAATGTCGTAATGACATTTGACTATTTTTGTCGATGGCAACTCGCAACAATGGCGCCCTGTTTTTTTTTTTACGAAAAGTCGAAGAGAGCCCCGAAGGAGCAGTGGGGGGTGAATGTTATGTATGAGGGATGTTGTCTGTTTGCATCCGTGTCTATGGGAAAAATCTGACATGTCCAAAATTCAAGATGGCGGCCGAGCTGAAATGGCCAACTTTTTTTTTTTTCAGGGCGCTTACCCAAGATTGGTGTCGTTTTCGGATAATTTTTGGACGAGTGCTATGATGAAATTGGAAAAAGTTGGAAAAACAAGATGGCCGCCGAGATATTTGAAATTGAATTTTTGGAATTTTCGAGGTGTCTTTGCAGGGTCGTGATGTGATGGTTTTTGTCCTTTTGTGTAATTTTTTTTTTCGATCTGCTTGGATATATTCTCAATTTTGCCAATTGGGATTGTTTTTTTTTTTCAACAAATTGGCGGACCTCGTGGAGGCCTTAATGTAAAAAGCTCTGAAAATCGCGTTTTTCGAGTTGAAATACTACGAGGTTGGCAACATTTGAGCAGATTTCGTTTTTTATGGCGGTTGTAGGGCTCAGTCGAGAGTGTTGCCAGGTTCAGTTTTTTTTTGCCTTGTCCATACTTTTTTTTGAACTTTTCATTCAAAAAGTTGAAAAGTAGAAGGAGAAACATTTTTGATGAAAAAATCACCCTGTACGATTTGTTGCGGTCGTCGTAATGACATTTGATCATTTTCATCAGAAAAAACTGGCAACACTTGCGCCAGGATTTTTTTTTTCACTTTTCTCACATTTCGTATAGCACAGCCAAATGTATTGGTGAGAGGTAATAATAATGTATGGAACAATTGCTTGATTTAGTATGGTGACTATGGGAAAAATATGAAGTTTGAAAAATTCAAAATGGCGCCCGAACTGCGATTATCAACTTTTTTTTTTGTTATCGCACCTACCCAATATTGGTGTTGTTTTCGGTCAATTTCAGGACGACTGCTACGATAAAATTGAAAAAAGTTGGAAAAACAAGATGGCCGCCGAGATATTTGTGTTTGAAATTTTTCATTTTTCGAGGTGTCTTTGCCGGGTCGCAGCGCGGTGATTTTTTTGTTGTTTTTTCGATATTTTTTGTCTATCGGCTCGGGTGTATCCTCAATTATGATGTCAAGGATTGTTTTTTTTTTCGACAAGATGGCGGACCCCATGGCTGACATTTAGTGAAATGTGCGAAAAATTGCATTTTTCGAGGTGAGATTTTTTGAGGTTGGCGACATTTTAGCGGGTCACTTTGTTTTCGGCGGTTGTAGGACTTGATTTTCAGTGTTGCCAGGTTTTGTTGATTTTTTCCTTGTCCATACATTTTTTTGAACTTTTCATTCAAAAATATGAAAAGTAGAAGGAGAAATATTTTTGATTAAAAAATGACTGAAAACGATTTATCGCAGTTGTAGTAATGACATTTGACTATTTTTGTCCGAATAAACTGGCAACACGGGCGACGGGATTTTTTTTTCTATTTTCACACATTTCGAATAGCTCAGCCAAAAGTATTGGTAGGGGGTGATAATAATGTATGGTCAAATTGCTTGATTCAACATGGTGGTTATAGGAAAAATATTTAATGTTAGTGTTGCCATACATAAAAATTTCATTTTCATACAAAGGTATTTATTGCAACGAATATTTAATTTTGAGTGGGTTGGCATCATTTGACGTCGTTGTAATGAATGAGGCGTTTATAGGTATTAATAGTTTTCTTATTTTGTAAAAAAATAGTTCAGTGTTGTCATACAAAAAATAATAATTTTCATAGAAACGTATTTTTGTCTTAATACATGGTCCGTTACATTCGCCCCCCTTTGGAGCTTCTTATAGGGGGCCGCCTCAGCAGTGGCTCACGGAGTGACCTTGTATCGAACAATTTAAACACGGCTTTTACCTAATCCCACAATCAACCTACCACTGAATGACACAATTGTTCTCCATGAAGGGGTCGAGATGGCGGAGAGTCGTCTATGGCGAGTTTCTCTTTTTCCCCCTCAAGGCTACGGGCAAAATCTGACACTTCAAAAATCCAAGATGGCGGCCGAGTTGGGATGTTTGAGATTATCGTTTTCCGCTCTATACCCGATATCGGTGTCGTTTTCGTAAACTTTGGCACGTTGTTTGCGATTAAGTTGTGAAAAATTGGAAAAACAAGATGGCCGCCAAGATATTTGGCATCGACAAAAATAGTCCAATGTCATTACGACATTGGACTATTTTTGTCGATGCCAACTCGCAACAATGGCGCCCAGTTTTTTTTTTTACGAAAAGTCGAATAGAGCGCCCGAAGGAGCGGTGGGGGCTGAATGGCATGTATGACGGATGTTGTCTGTGTCAATGCGCAAAATCGGACATGTCCAAAATTCAAGATGGCGGCCGAGCTCATATGGCCAACTTTTTTTTTATCAGGGCGCCTACCCGAGATTGGTGTCGTTTTCGGATAATTTTAGGGCGATTGTTATGATAAAATTGGAAAAAGTTGGAAAAACAAGATGGCCGCCGAGATATTTGAAATTGAATTTTTGGAATTTTCGAGGTGTCTTTGCAGGGTTGTGTTGTGATGGTTTTTATCCTTTTCTTTGACTTGTTTTTCAATCTGCTTGGATAAATTCTCAATTTTGCCATTTGAGATTGTTTTTTTTTCAACATTTTTTTGACTTTTCATTCAAAAAAATCACCCTGGACGATTTGTTGCGGTCGTCGTAATGACATTTGACAATTTTCGTCAGAAAAAACTGGCAACACTGGCGCCAGGATTTTTTTTTTCACTTTTGTCACATTTCGTATAGCACAGCCAAATGTATTGGTGAGAGGTAACAATAATGTATGGAAGAATTGCTTGATTCAGTATGGTGACTATAGGAAAAATATGAAGTTTGAAAAAAAACAAAATGGCGCCCGAACTGCGATGGAACTTAATAAAGTAGCATGTTTCTTTTCCCGGGACTCGATTATGCGCGCCACTAATTTTTAACTCGTATTGAAAAACTACTGGTCGTAATCAGCATCGCAAACGATTAGCAACATACTTTCGGCGTCCTACTCTAAAACTGCTGTAATTTCATAGAAACTTTTAACACCCATTTTACTCTACTTAAGAGGAAATTTCCAAAAGTTTCTTAGTGCCCACTTTGGTTTAAGAGAAACGTTTCTGGCAAATTTCATGTTTCTAAGCTAAGGTAGCGGTTTAGAAGTTTCATACAAACTGTCAACTCCCTTTTAACCCTTTAAGGGAGAATTTCAAAAATAAACCACGGCCAGAAAAATATCCCAACCGCTGCTAGAAAGTGCAGGTAGGTTAAATAGTTATTGTTGCACTGTAATCTCTCAATTTCGAACCGCTGCCAGAAAAATGCAGGTAGGTTAGGCTAGATTTTAACCATGTCATGATTGTCTAATTAACCAGCTTGATCATAAATAAACAAAAAATAATTCTGAAAATCAAATGTGATGCATACATAAAAAACATACATTGTGTGCAGTGGAATACAGAGCTTCCTCATTTCTGGAAGTCAGTTAAAAATCTAACTGCCGCCGGAAAGGTAAAAGTGGGTTAAGTTTGAACTGCGATTTTGCAAAACCGAATCGATACGCATTCCCGCGGGGTCTACTTCCGGGATAAACACTGACCCCGTGTACGCCGAACTTAATAAAGTAGCCTGTTTCCTTCCCCGGGACTCAATTATGCGCGCCACTAATTTTTAACTCGTATTGAAAAACTATTGGTCGTAATCAGCATCGCAAACGATTGGCAATATACTTTCCGCGTCCAACTCTAAAACTACTGTAATTTCATAGAAACTTTTAACCCCCATTTTAATCCACTTAAGAGGAAATTTCCAAAACTCCTTTCTTAGTGCCCACTTTGGTCTAAGAGAAACGTTTCTGGCAAACTTCATATTTCTTAGCTAAGGTAGCGGTTTAGAAGTTTCATAAAAACGTTCAACCCCCTTGAATTTTTGCCCCAAAGGGAAAATTGTAAGGGAAAACTTCCAAAAATTATTTCGTAGTGCCCATTTACGACATAAGAAAAAGCTTTCTGCCAATATTTATGATTCTAGGCCTAGCGGTTTAGAAGTTTCATACAAACTTTCAACTCCCTTTAACCCTTTAAGAGGGAATTTGAAAAACAAACCACAGCTAGAAAGAAATTCCAACCTCTGCTAGAAAGTGCAGGTAATGGTTGCACTGTAATCCCTCAAATCCGAACCGCTGCCAGAAAAATGCAGGTAGGTATGTTAGGCTAGATTTTGACCATGTCATAATTGTCTAAAGAACCAGCTCGATCATAAATAAATAAAAAATAATTTTGAAAATCAAATGTGGTGCAGTGGAATACAGAGCTTCCTCATTTCTGGAAGTCGGTTAAAAATCTAACTGCCACCGGAAAGGTAAAAGTGGGTTAAGGTTGAACTGCGATCTCGCAATGCCGAACCGATACCAAAAATAGGGTGAGATTTGAACTGCGAGCTCAAAAAACCAAACGAAACGAAAAGGTTAGGTTCTCTTTGAAGTGCGACCTCGCAAAATCTAACGGCTGCAAGGAAAGTACAAGTAGGTTAGGTTAGGTCTGAACTGCGGCCTCATAAAACCAAATCGCTGCCTGAAAAGTACAGGTAGGGTTTTTTAAGTCTGAATTGTGACCCCTCAAAACCGGACCGTTGCCAGAAAAGTCCAGGCAGAGGTTAGGCTGGGTGCCCCTTTGAACCCATATTTTTTTGGCATAATGTCAAAACGCATAATGAATAACGCATTAAATTTTAACGCATAGCCTTCATGACGCATAATTGTCATTTGGCATTAAGTATCATTTGGCATAACAGTACTATGGCATAATCTTTTAACGCATCATGTCATAACGCATATTTTTTTATGGCAAAAGTTGTAACGCATTATGTTGTAAACCATAAAAAATTATGCATAATGTTTTCATAATTATGATTTAGCATACAACAACAACAACAACAATACTCTTTATTGAACACCATATATACAAAATACAGAAAACACAAAAGGAATACGCAGCTAATAGGTAAACAACAGGCGGACTTATCGCTAAGCAGCGATCTCTTCCAGTCAACCTTGAAAGTGGAGAATGCGAAAAAAAAACAATGATGCATAATTTTGGGTGGGATATTGGTAGTATTTAAAGTTTATGCGTTAAGAGATTATGCATTAAAACTTTATGCGTTTTGAAATCATGGGTAGAATTTTCATATGTTTTGAGATTATGCGTTTTGATTTATGCGTTCCACTAGAGAACTGGTTAGGTGAGGTTTGAACTGCGAACTCACAAACCAAACCAAAGCCAGAAAAAATCCAAACCGCTGCTAGAAAGTGCAGGTAAGTGAAGTTAGGGTTGCACTGTAATCCCTCAAATTTGAACCGCTGCCCGAAAAATGTAGGTAGGTTAGGTTAGATTTGAACCGCGTCCTCATAAAACAGACTACCAAAAGTGCAAGTTAGTAGGGTGAGACTTGAACTGCGACCTCGCAAAATGTAACAGCTGCCAGAAAAGTAAAAGTAGGTTAGGTTAGGTTTGAACCGTGACATCGAAAATCCGAACTGCTGCTAGAAAAGGTACTCTTGGTTAGGTTAGGTTTGAACTGTGACCTCACACAAGTAATCCATGTAGCTTAGATAAAAATTTATTTGCGAACTCACAAACCCGAACCGCTACCACAAAGAAGCCTTTTGGCATTATTTTTTTACCGTCGGTATAAATCTAACTGCTGTCCGAAAAAGTGCAGATAGTTTAGGTTAGGTTTGAACTACGACCTCGCAAAATCCAACAGCTGCCAGAAAAGTACAGGTAGGTTAGTTTAAGTTTGAACCATGACATTGAAAACTGCTGCTATACTGACCATACCACTTACCATCTTACCACTTACCATCAGGTGGGCTGTTTGCCTACACCATAAGTATAAAAAAATACTTAAAGTGCAATTAGGTCAGGTTAGCGTTGAATTTTGATCTCACAAATCCGAAATGCTGCCAGAATAGTCGAGATGGTTTAGGTTCGGTTTGATCTCATAAAACCAAATCGCTGAGACCCCACAAAATCGAACCGCTGGCAGAAAAATCCAGGCAGGCAGGTTAGGTTAGGTTTTAACTGTGACTTCACAAGAACCAGCCACAGCCATAAAATCTAACAGCTGCTAGAAAGTGCAAATAGGTTAGGTTTGGCTCAAACTGCGACCTCGCAAAATCTAACAGCTGCCTGAAAAGGTGCTGAAAGGGTTAGGTTAGATTTGAACCGTAAACTCGAGAAATCCAAACTGCTGCTAGAAAGTGCAGATAAGCTAGGTTAGATTTGAACAAATCAAAACCGATGTAATAAAAGTGGAGATAGGTTAGGAGATAGGTTTGAATTGCGACCTCGCAAAACCGAACCGCTACCTGAAAAGTGCAGGTATGTCAGTTTTGAACTGCGACCTCTCAAAACAAAGCGACAGGCAGAAAAAACGAACCTCTGCTATTATAAAGTGCAAGTAGGTATAACATTTTAATTAATTGCGATCACACAAACCCGAACCGCTACCATAAAAAAGCCTTTTGGCAAAATCTTAGCGTCGGTATTACGCGAGCTGCTCGCAGCTCGCGCACCCACTCGGCACCTAGTTATACTATATAATCCTGGAAGCCCCCCACCGAAAGGTCAATTGATCTCCCCGAAGGAGTCCCGATGGCGGGGGTCGTCTATGGCGAGTTTCTCCCTCTCCCCCCCGTGTCTATGGGAAAAATCTGACATTTCAAAAATCCAAGATGGCGGCCGAGTTGGGATGATTGACTTTTTCGTTTTCCGCTCTATACGCGATATCGGTGTCGTTTTCGGATAACTTGAGCGCGTTCTTTGCGAGTACGTAGGGTGAAATTGGAAAAACAAGATGGCCGCCGAGATATTTGCGTTTGAAATTTTTCATTTTTCGAGGTGACTTTGCGGGGTCGCGGCGTGGTGATTTTTTTGTGTATTTTTTGTTATTTTTTCTCTATGTGCTCGGGTATGTCCTCAATTTTGTTGTCGAGGATTGTTTTTTTTTTTTCAACAAGATGGCGGACTCCGTGGCGGCCATTTTGTAAAATCAACGAAAATTGGCATTTTTCCAGGCGAATTTTTCTTCTGTTGGCAACATTTGAGCGGGTCACTTTGTATAAGGCGGTTGTGGAGCTCGGCTGCGAGTGTTGCCAGGTTGAGTTTTTTTTTTTTCGGTAATACATTTTTTTGGACTTTTCATTCAAAAATGTGAAAAGTAGAAGGAGAAATATTTTTGATTAAAAAATCGCATGAGAATATCGGCTGGCAATGTCGTAATGACATTTGACTATTTTCGTCGCTGGCAACTCGCAACAATGGCGCCCGGATTTTTTTTTTTGTTTTACGAAAATTTGATTGGAGCGCCCGAAGGAGCGGTGGGGGGTGAATGTCATGTATGAGGGATATTGTCGGTTTGCATCCGTGTCTATGGGAAAAATCTGACATGTCCAAAATTCAAGATGGCGGCCGAGCTGACTTGGCCAACTTTTTTTTTTATCAGGGTGTTTACCCAAGATTGGTGTCGTTTTCGGGTAATTTCAGGGCGAGTGTTATGATAAAATTGGAAAAAGTTGGAAAAACAAGATGGCCGCCGAGATATTTCAAATTGAATTTTTGGAATTTTCGAGGTGTCTTTGCAGGGTCGTGATGTGATGGTTTTTGTCTTTTTGTGTGACTTTTTTTTTTCGATCTGCTTGGATATATTCTCAATTTTGCCAATTGGGATTGTTTCTTTTTTCATAAAAATGGCGGACCCCGTGGAGGCCTTAATGTAAAAAGCTCTGAAAATCGCGTTTTTCGAGTTGAAATACTATGAGGTTGGCAACATTTGGGCAGATTGCTTTGTTTTTGGCGGTTGTAGGACTCAGTTGGGAGTCTTGCCAGGTTCAGTTTTTTTTTGCCTTGTCCATACATTTTTTTGGACTTTTCATTCAAAAAGTTGAAAAGTAGAAGGAGAAACATTTTTGATGAAAAAATCACCCTGGACGATTTTTTGCGGTCGTCGTAATGACATTTGATCATTTTCATCAGAAAAAACTGGCAACACTGGCGCCAGGATTTTTTTTTCACTTTTCTCACATTTCGTATAGCACAGCCAAAAGTATTGGTGAGAGGTAAAAATAATGTATGGAACAATTGCTTGATTTAAAATGGTGACTATGGGAAAAATATGAAATTTGAAAAATTCAAAATGGCGCCCGAACTGCGATTATCAACTTTTTTTTTTGTTATCGCACCTTCCCAATATTGGTGTCGTTTTCGGTCAATTTTAGGACGACTGCTACGATAAAATTGAAAAAAGTTGAAAAAACAAGATGGCCGCCGAGATATTTGTATTTGAAAATTTTCATTTTTCGAGGTGTCTTTGCAGGGTCGCATTGCGGTGATCTTTTGGTAATTTTTCGATATTTTTTATCTATGGGCTCGGGTTTATCCTCAATTTTGTTGTCAAGGAATGTTTTTTTTTTCGACAATATGGCGGACCCCATGGCTGACATTTAGTGAAATGTGCGAAAAATTGCATTTTTCGAGGTGAGATTTTTTGAGGTTGGCGACATTTTAGCGGGTCACTTTGTTTTCGGCGGTTGTAGGACTTGATTTTCAGTGTTGCCAGGTTTTGTTGATTTTTTCCTTGTCCATACATTTTTTTGAACTTTTCATTCAAAAATATGAAAAGTAGAAGGAGAAATATTTTTGATTAAAAAATGACTGAAAACGATTTATCGCAGTTGTAGTAATGACATTTGACTATTTTTGTCCGAATAAACTGGCAACACGGGCGACAGGATTTTTTTTTCTATTTTCACACATTTCGAATAGCTCAGCCAAAAGTATTGGTAGGGGGTGATAATAATGTATGGTCAAATTGCTTGATTCAACATGGTGGTTATAGGAAAAATATTTAATGTTAGTGTTGCCATACATAAAAAATACATTTTCATACAAAGGTATTTATTGCAACGAATATTTAATTTTGAGTGGGTTGGCATCATTTGACGTCGTTGTAATGAATGAGGCGTTTATAGGTATTAATAGTTTTCTTATTTTGTAAAAAAATAATTCAGTGTTGCCATACAAAAAATAATAATTTTCATAGAAACGTATTTTTGGTACGTATATGGTCCGTTACATTCGCCCCCCTTCGGAGCTTCTTATAGGGGGCCGCCTCAGCAGTGGCTCACGGAGTGACCTTGTATCGAACATTATTATTATATTATACTATATAATCCTGGAAGCCCCCCACCGAAAGGTCAATTGATCTCCCCGAAGGAGTCCCGATGGCGGGGGGTCGTCTATGGCGAGTTTCTCCCTCTCCCCCCCGTGTCTATGGGAAAAATCTGACATTTCAAAAATCCAAGATGGCGGCCGAGTTGGGATGATTGACTTTTTCGTTTTCCGCTCTATACGCGATATCGGTGTCGTTTTCGGATAACTTGAGCGCGTTCTTTGCGAGTACGTAGGGTGAAATTGGAAAAACAAGATGGCCGCCGAGATATTTGCGTTTGAAATTTTTCATTTTTCGAGGTGACTTTGCGGGGTCGCGGCGTGGTGATTTTTTTGTGTATTTTTTGTTATTTTTTCTCTATGAGCTTGGCGGCCGAGTTGGGATGATTGACTTTTTCGTTTTCCGCTCTATACGCGATATCGGTATCGTATTCGGATAACTTGAGTGCGTTCTTTGCGAGTACGTAGGGTGAAATTGGAAAAACAAGATGGCCGCCGAGATATTTGCGTTTGAAATTTTTCATTTTTCGAGGTGTCTCTGCGGGGTCGCGGCGTGGTGATTTTTTTATTTTTTTTTCGATATTTTTTCTCTATGAGCTCGGGTATGTCCTCAATTTTGTGGTCAAGGATTTTTTTTTTTTTCAACAAGATGGCGGACTCCCTGGCGGCCATTGTGTGAAATCAACGAAAATTGGCATTTTTCGAGGCAACTTTTTCTTCCGTTGGCAACATTTGAGCGGGTCACTTTGTACAAGGCGATTGTGGAGCTCGGCTGCGAGTGTTGCCAGGTTGAGTTTTTTTTTTTTCGCTCATACATTTTTTTCGACTTTTCATTCAAAAATGTGAAAAGTAGAAGGAGAAATATTTTTGATTAAAAAATCGCGTGAGAATGTCGGCTGGCAATGTCGTAATGACATTTGACTATTTTTGTCGATGGCAACTTGCGACAATGGCGCCCGGATTTTTTTTTTGTTTTACGAAAATTCGATTAGAGCGCCCGAAGGAGCGATGGGGGGTGAATGTCATGTATGAGGGATATTGTTGATTTGCATCCGTGTCTATGGGAAAAATCTGACATGTCCAAAATTCAAGATGGCGGCCGAGCTGACTTGGCCAACTTTTCTTTTTATCAGGGCGCTCACCGAAGATTGGTGTCGTTTTCACATAATTTTAGGACGAGTGTTACGATGAAATTGAAAAAAAATGGAAAAACAAGATGGCCGCCGAGATATTTCAAATTGAATTTTTGGAATTTTCGAGGTGTCTTTGCAGGGTCGTGATGTGATGGTTTTTGTCTTTTTGTGTGACTTTTTTTTTTCGATCTGCTTGGATATATTCTCAATTTTGCCAATTGGGTTTTTTTTTTTTTTCATAAAAATGGCGGACCCCGGTGAGGCCTTAATGTAAAAAGCTCTGAAAATCGCGTTTTTCGAGTTGAAATACTACGAGGTTGGCAACATTTGAGCAGATTTCGTTGTTTATGGCGGTTGTAGGGCTCAGTCGAGAGTGTTGCCAGGTTCAGTTTTTTTTTGCCTTGTCCATACTTTTTTTTGAACTTTTCATTCAAAAAGTTGAAAAGTAGAAGGAGAAACATTTTTGATGAAAAAATCACCCTGGACGATTTTTTGCGGTCGTCGTAATGACATTTGATCATTTTCATCAGAAAAAACTGGCAACACTTGCGCCAGGATTTTTTTTTCACTTTTCTCACATTTCGTATAGCACAGCCAAATGTATTGGTGAGAGGTAATAATAATGTATGGAACAATTGCTTGATTTAGTATGGTGACTATGGGAAAAATATGAAGTTTGAAAAATTCAAAATGGCGCCCCAACTGCGATTATCAACTTTTTTTTTTTGTTATCGCACCTACCCAATATTGGTGTTGTTTTCGGTCAATTTCAGGACGACTGCAAAAGTTGGAAAAACAAGATGGCCGCCGAGATATTTGTGTTTGAAAGTTTTCATTTTTCGAGGTGTCTTTGCCGGGTCGCAGCGCGGTGATTTTTTTGTTGTTTTTTCGATATTTTTTGTCTATCGGCTCGGGTGTATCCTCAATTATGATGTCGAGGATTGTTTTTTTTTTCGACAAGATGGCGGACCCCATGGCTGACATTTAGTGAAATGTGCGAAAAATTGCATTTTTCGAGGTGAGATTTTTTGAGGTTGGCGACATTTTAGCGGGTCACTTTGTTTTCGGCGGTTGTAGGACTTGATCCATAGTGTTGCCAGGTTTGGTTGATTTTTTCTTTGTCCATACATTTTTTTGGACTTTTCATTCAAAAATATGAAAAGTAGAAGGAGAAATATTTGTTATTAAAAATGATTGAAAACGATTTATCGCAGTTGTGTTAATGACATTTGAATATTTTTGACTGAATAAACTGGCAACACGGGCGTCAGGATTTTTTTTTATATTTTCACACATTTCGAATAGCTCAGCCAAAAGTATTGGTAGGGGGTGATAATAATGTATGGTCAAATTGCTTGATTCAACATTGTGGTTATAGGAAAAATATTTAATGTTAGTGTTGCCATACATAAAAAATACATTTTCATACAAAGGTATTTATTGCAACGAATATTTAATTTTGAGTGGGTTGGCATCATTTGACGTCGTTGTAATGAATGAGGCGTTTATAGGTATTAATAGCTTTCTTATTTTGTAAAAAAATAGTTCAGTGTTGCCATACAAAAAAAAAAATTCATAGAAACGTATTTTTGGTACGTACATGGTCCGTTACATTCGCCCCCCTTTGTAGCTTCTTATAGGGGGCCGCCTCAGCAGTGGCTCACGGAGTGACCTTGTATCGAACAATTTAAACACAGCTTTTACCTAATCCCACAATCAACCTACCACTGAATGACGCAATTTTTCTCCATGAAGGGGTCGAAAAGGCGGAGCAAAATCTGACATTTCAAAAATCCAAGATGGCGGCCGAGTTGGGATGTTTGAGATTATCGTTTTCCGCTCTATACCCGATATCGGTGTCGTTTTCGGATAACTTTGGCACGTTGTTTGCGATTACGTTGTGAAAAATTGGAAAAACAAGATGGCCGCCGAGATATTTGCGTTTGAAATTTTTCATTTTTCGAGGTGTCTGCGGGATCGCGGCGTGGTGATTTTTTGTTTTTTTTCGATATTTTTTCTCTATGGGCTTAGGTATGTCCTCAACTTTGTCGTCAACGATTGTTTTTTTTTTTCAACAAGATGGCGGAATCCGTGGCGGCCATTTTGTAAAATCAACGAAAATTGGCATTTTTCTAGGCGAATTTTTCTTACGTTAGCAACATTGAGTGGGTCACTTTGTATCAGGCGATTGTGGAGCTTGGCTGCGAGTGTTGCCAGGTTGAGTTTTTTTTTTCGGTCATACATTTTTTTCTACTTTTCATTAAAAAATGTGAAAAGTAGAAGGCGAAATATTTTTGATTAAAAAATCGCATGAGAATGTCGGCTGGCAATGTCGTAATGACATTTGATCATTTTCGTCGATGGCAACTTGCGACAATGGCGCCCAGTATTTTTTGTTTTACGAAAATTTGAATAGAGCGCCCGAAGGAGCGGTGGGGGGTGAATGTCATGTATGAGGGATGTTGTCGGTTTGCATCCGTGTTTATGGGAAAAATATGACATGTTCAAAATTCAAGATGGCGGCCGAGCCGACTTGGTCAACTTTTTTTTTATTAGGGCGCTTACCCAAGATTGGTGTCGTTTTCGGATAATTTTAGGGCGAGTGTTATGATAAAATTGGCAAAAGTTGGAAAAACAAGATGGCCGCCGAGATATTTGAAATTGACTTTTTGTAATTTTCGAGGTGTCTTTGTAGGGTCGTGTTGAAATGGTTTTTGTCCTTTTCGTTCACTTTTTTTTTCGATTTGCTTGGATATACATATTCTCAATTTTGCCAATTACGATTTTTTTTTAAACAAAATGGCGGACCCCGGTGTGGCCTTAATTTAAAAAGCTCTGAAAATCGCGTTTTTTGAGTTGAAATACTACAAGGTTGGCAACATTTGGGCAGATTGCTTTGTTTTTGGCGGTTGTAGGACTCAGTTGGGAGTCTTGCCAGGTTCAGTTTTTTTTTGCCTTGTCCATACATTTTTTTGGACTTTTCATTCAAAAAGTTGAAAAGTAGAAGGAGAACTATTTTTGATTAAAAAAATCACCCTAGACGATTTGTTGCGGTTGTCGTAATGACATTTGATCATTTTCATCAGAAAAAACTGGCAACACTGGCGCCAGGATTTTTTTTTCCAATTTTCTCACATTTCGTACAGCACAGCCAAATGTATTGGTGAGAGGTAATAATAATGTATGGAAAAATTGCTTGATTTAGTATAGTGACTATGGGAAAAATATAAAGTTTGAGAAATTCAAAATGGCGCCCGAACTGCGATTATCAACTTTTTTTTATCGCACCTACCCAAGATTGGTGTCGTATTCGGTAAATTTTAGGACTACTGCTACGATAAAATTGCAAAAAATTGAAAAAACAAGATGGCCGACGAGTTGACATTGCTAACTTTTTTTTATTAGCGCATTTATCCACGATTGGTGTCATTTTCGGATAATTTTGGGTAGACTATTACGATTAAATTTAAAAAAGTTGGAAAAACATCATGACAGCCAAAATATTTTAAAATGAATTTTTGGAATTTTCGAGGTGTCTGCGGGTTTAGACTTTTTTCGATTGGCTTGTATATATCCTCAATTTTGCCACTTGGGATCGGTTTTTTATTCAACAAGATGGCCGCAATGGGGTCCTGCGGCCATATTGTAAAACGTTCTAAAAATTTCGAGTTGACTTTTTTCTGTTAGCAACTTTTGAGTGGGTATAAGGAAGTTAGGATTTTATAGCCTTGACGACGACCTTGCAAAATCTAACAGAGCTGTCAGAAAAGTATAGGTAGGTATGTTAGGTTAGGTTTGAACCGTACCATCGAAAACCCGAACTGCTGCTAGAAAATGCAGGAGGTTTACGTTGGTGAACTGTGATCCCACAAATACGACTCTCTGCCAGAAAAGTGAAGGTACTTTTGGCTAGGTTAGTTTTGAACTTTGACTTCACAAAACCAAACCACAGCCAGAAAAAACCGAACCTCTGCTAGAAAGTGCAGGTAGGTTAGGTTAGGGTTGAACTGTGATCTCCCACATCAGAACCGCTGCCAGAAAAATGCAGATAGGTTAGGTTAGATTTGAACCGTGACATCAAAAATCCAAACTGCTGCTAGAAATTGCAGATAGGTTAGGTTAGGGTTAGGGTTGAACAAATCCGAACCGATGCAAGAGAAGTGGAGGTAGTTAAGGTAAGGTTAGGTTTGAATTGTTACCTCGCAAAACTGAACCGCTACTTGAAAAGTGCAGGTAGTTTAGTTTTGAACTGCGATCTCACAAAAAGTGCAGGTTAGGATAGCTTTGAACTGCGACCTTGCAAAATGTAACAGCTGCCAGGAAAGTACAGGTAGGTTAGGTTAAGTTTGAACTACGACCTCATAAAACCGAACCGAACCGTTGCCAGAAAACTAGAGGTAGAGGTTAGCTTAGGTTTGAACTGTGACTTCACAAAACCAAACCACAGCTAGAAAAAATCCGAACCACTGCTAGAAAGTGAAGATAGGTTAGGTTAGGGTTGAACCGAGTCCCCATAAAACGGAACTGCTGCCTAACAGTGCAGGTTAGTGAGTATAGGATTGAACTGCGACCTTTCAAAATCTAACAGCTTCCCGAAAAGGTGAACGGAGGTTAGGTTAGATTTAAACCGTGATCTCGGAAATCCAAACTGCTGCTAGAAAGTGCCGGTAGGTTATGTTAGGGTTGAACAAATCGGAATCGACGCTAGAAAAGTGGAGACAGTTTCTTATCTTGAGTAATTGGGGTCCTTGCGTGCGGATACACCTCGTTGGGATCTATTGTGTAATTACCCCTCCCAATGCAGCTAATCCATTGCCTCTTCCACCTTCACTAATGAGTTAATGATGGAGTGCAGTGGTAGTGCTTTGAAATCCCCTGATTCAGGGTATCCGACGCCTAGGAGTTTCATTCTGAGGGAGACAGTCTAGGTTGGGTTAGGTTTGAATTGCGACCTTACAAAACCAAACACCAGCCAGAAAAACACGAACCTCTGCTATAAAGTGCTGTAGCTTAGCTAGGCCACATTTTAAATGCGATCTCACAAACCCGAACCGCTACCATAAAAAAGCCTTATGGAAAAACATTTTCTATTTCGGTATAAATCTAACAGCTGCCCGAAAAAGTGCAGATACTTTAGGTTAGGTTTGAACTACGACCTCGCAAAATGTAACAGCTGCCAGAACAGTACAGGTAGGTTAGGTCAGGTTTGAACCATGACATTGAAAATCTGTACTGCTGTTAGAAAGTGCAGTTATGTTAAGTTAGCGTTGAACTTTGATCTTACAAATCCGAAATACTGCCAGAATAGTAGAGATGGTTAAGGTCCGGTTTGACCTTATAAAACCAAATCGCGGCCTGAAAAGTGCAGGTAGGATTTGTTAATCAAACCCCTCAAAACCGAACCGCTGTCAGAAAAATCCATGTAGGAGGTTAGGTTAGGTTTGAATTGTGACTTGACTTGACTGTGACAAAAACCAGCCACAGCCATAAAATCCGAACCGCTGCTAGAAAGTTCAAGTAGGTTAGGTTTGGCTTGAACTGCGACTTCGCAAAATCTAACAGTTGCCTGAAAAAGGGGTTAGGTTAGATTTGAACCGTGACATCGAGAATCCAAACTGCTGCTAGAAAGTGCAGATAGGTTAGGTTAGATTTGAACAAATCCGAACCGATGCCATAAAAGTGGAGATAGTTTAGGTTAGGTTAGGTTTGAATTGCGACCTCGCAAAACTGAACCACTACCTGAAAACTGCACGTAGGTTAGTTTTGAACTGCGACCTCACAAAACAAAGCAACAGGCAAAAAAAATGAACCTCTGCTATTATAAAGTGCATGTACCTCTATACCTCTTTACCAGACTTCATCCCAATCGGTCTATTGGTTGTAGCGTGAAGAGGTAGCAGATAGATAGACAGATATTAATTAGTGTGGAATACATCCATACCGCAGAATATTTAATAGTACTACATACAGAATTTGTTTCATCCGGGGATGGAGAGTGGATCACTGGCCCGCGTAGTTGGTAGTACACACACATTTACAAGTGTACAGACGTCCTCGCACGCACACAGACGACCTCGCGCGCAAATATTGACACTTCATTCCAAATCATCTATAAGCGGTTAATGGTGCTGGTCGCACATAGATTAATACAACTAGCAAATAATTAATTGAACACATTGTAGCGACTGTTTTTGAACCCCAATAAATGAAAATAATAATAAATTGGTAACATTTTAATTCATTACGATCTCACAAACCCGAACCGCTACCATAAAAAAGCCTTGTGGCAAAATCTTAGCGTCGGTATTACGCGAGCTGCTCGCAGCTCGCGCACCCACTCGGCACCTAGTTATTTTATACTATATAATCCTGGAAGCCCCCCACCGAAAGGTCAATTGATCTCCCCGAAGGAGTCCCGATGGCGGGGGGTCGTCTATGGCGAGTTTCCATCTCTCCCCCCCGTGTCTATGGGAAAAATCTGACATTTCAAAAATCCAAGATGGCGGCCGAGTTGGGATGATTGACTTTTTCGTTTTCCGCTCTATACGCGATATCGGTGTCGTTTTCGGATAACTTGAGCGCGTTCTTTGCGAGTACGTAGGGTGAAATTGGAAAAACAAGATGGCCGCCGAGATATTTGCGTTTGAAATTTTTCATTTTTCGAGGTGACTTTGCGGGGTCGCGGCGTGGTGATTTTTTTGTGTATTTTTTGTTATTTTTTCTCTTTGTGCTCGGGTATGTCCTCAATTTTGTCGTCGAGGATTGTTTTTTTTTTTCAACAAGATGGCGGACTCCGTGGCGGCCATTTTGTAAAATCAACGAAAATTGGCATTTTTCCAGGCGAATTTTTCTTCTGTTGGCAACATTTGAGCGGGTCACTTTGTATAAGGCGGTTGTGGAGCTCGGCTGCGAGTGTTGCCAGGTTGAGTTTTTTTTTTTTCGGTCATACATTTTTTTGGACTTTTCATTCAAAAATGTGAAAAGTAGAAGGAGAAATATTTTTGATTAAAAAATCGCATGAGAATATCGGCTGGCAATGTCGTAATGACATTTGACTATTTTCGTCGCTGGCAACTCGCAACAATGGCGCCCGGATTTTTTTTTTTGTTTTACGAAAATTTGATTGGAGCGCCCGAAGGAGCGGTGGGGGGTGAATGTCATGTATGAGGGATATTGTCGGTTTGCATCCGTGTCTATGGGAAAAATCTGACATGTCCAAAATTCAAGATGGCGGCCGAGCTGACTTGGCCAACTTTTTTTTTTATCAGGGTGCTTACCCAAGATTGGTGTCGTTTTCGGATAATTTCAGGGCGAGTGTTATGATAAAATTGGAAAAAGTTGGAAAAACAAGATGGCCGCCGAGATATTTCAAATTGAATTTTTGGAATTTTCGAGGTGTCTTTGCAGGGTCGTGATGTGATGGTTTTTGTCTTTTTGTGTGACTTTTTTTTTTCGATCTGCTTGGATATATTCTCAATTTTGCCAATTGGGATTGTTTTTTTTTTTCAACAAAATGGCGGACCCCGTGGAGGCCTTAATGTAAAAAGCTCTGAAAATCGCATTTTTCGAGTTGAAATACTACGAGGTTGGCAACATTTGAGCAGAATTCGTTGTTTTTGGCGGTTGTAGGGCTCAGTCGGGAGTGTTGCCAGGCTCAGTTTTTTTTTGCCTTGTCCATACATTTTTTTGGACTTTTCATTCAAAAAGTTGAAAAGTAGAAGGAGAAACATTTTTGATGAAAAAATCACCCTGGACGATTTTTTGCGGTCGTCGTAATGACATTTGATCATTTTCATCAGAAAAAACTGGCAACACTGGAGCCAGGATTTTTTTTTTCACTTTTCTCACATTTCGTATAGCACAGCCAAAAGTATTGGTGAGAGGTAAAAATAATGTATGGAACAATTGCTTGATTTAAAATGGTGACTATGGGAAAAATATGAAGTTTGAAAAATTCAAAATGGCGCCCGAACTGCGATTATCAACTTTTTTTTTTGTTATCGCACCTACCCAATATTGGTGTCGTTTTCGGTCAATTTTAGGAC
The DNA here is from genome assembly GCA_963971205.1 of Aethes cnicana. Classification (NCBI taxonomy): domain Eukaryota; kingdom Metazoa; phylum Arthropoda; class Insecta; order Lepidoptera; family Tortricidae; genus Aethes; species Aethes cnicana. The sequence continues at coordinate 4,512,053 of OZ020285.1, forward strand.
GACTGCTACGATAAAATTGAAAAAAGTTGGAAAAACAAGATGGCCGCCGAGATATTTGTATTTGAAAATTTTCATTTTTCGAGGTGTCTTTGCAGGGTCGCATTGCGGTGATCCTTTGGTAATTTTTCGATATTTTTTATCTATGGGCTCGGGTTTATCCTCAATTTTGTTGTCAAGGAATGTTTTTTTTTTCGACAATATGGCGGACCCCATGGCTGACATTTAGTAAAATGTGTGAAAAATTGCATTTTTCGAGGTGAGATTTTTTGAGGTTGGCGATGGTGCCTCCAACCAGGGAGGATGACACAGACCTCAACATCCCCCCTGTAAGGGAGGGTGAAATGGGGTTAGCCCTTGACCGGCTCAAGGGACGAAAAACTGCCCCTGGGCCGGATGGAGTGCCGGGACGAGCGCTCCTCATAGCCGCCGGCGAGATGGAGGGATGGATCCGGGAGGTGTTCGACGCATGCCTTCGCGTCGGGCACTTCCCGAAGCTGTGGAAGGAGGGCAGACTGGTCCTCATTCCCAAAGAGGGCCGGTCACCTGGGTCCCCCGGTGCCTACCGCCCCATCGTGCTGCTGGATGAGGTCGGTAAGGTCTTTGAAAAGATCCTAGCCCATCGCCTCGTCCGGCACCTCGAGGGGACCGGACCGGGCCTCTCGGAAAACCAGTACGGTTTCAGAGCACAGCGGTCTACGATCGACGCCCTGACAGTGCTGAAGGCCCGGTCTGCGGAGGCGGTAGAGAACGGGCAGGTAGTCCTGGCGATTTCGCTTGATGTACGAAACGCCTTCAACAGCCTGCCGTTCGAGACTATAAGGGAAGCACTCCGGTACCACGGGGTGCCAACCTATCTCCGGCGGTTGTTGACGGACTACCTGCAGGACAGGACGATCTGCTGGGAGGGTGTCGATGGAGGACTTCACCGGCGCGGCGTAGAGTGCGGCGTTCCACAGGGATCCGTGCTGGGTCCGATCCTGTGGAACGTTGGCTTTGACTGGCTGCTGCGCGGCCCGCTCCTCCCAGGGACGAGCGTGATCTGCTACGCGGATGACACGCTCGTCACAGCAAGGGGAGGAACGTACGAAGAGGCTGCGCGGCTAGGCCAGATCGCGGCGGCGCTAGTGGTGGAACGAATCCACTTACTGGGCTTGACGGTCTCGGTCGAAAAGACCGAGGCTGTCCTGTTTCACGGCCCTCGTAGGGGTCCTCCGAGGGGGGCGCAAATCGTCCTGTCCGGGGTGCGGGTCGACGTACGGGCTGAGATGAAATATCTCGGCCTTTACCTTGACGGGAGGTGGAGCTTCGGGGCGCACTTCGCCAAACTGGCCCCGAAGCTTCTGGGAGCAGCTGGGGCGCTGGGTAGGCTCCTCCCGAATGTGGGTGGACCGAGATCCCTGTGCAGGAGGCTGTACTGCGGAATAATCCGCAGTATGGCCCTGTACGGGGCTCCGGTCTGGCTCGAAGCCCTCGGGACGAAGAACAAGGCCCTCTTGCGTAAATCGCAGAGGGTCATTGCAACGAGGGCGTGTAGGGCCTATCGCACGGTGTCGTGGGCTGCCGCGACTCTCCTGGCCTGCGACCCACCATGGGAATTGCGGGCGGAAGTCCTCGCGGAGGTCCACGACTATCGTGCTGCCCTGCGAGCAAGGGGGGAAGACCCAAGCGCTAGGGAGGTGGAGGGGTTACGGGAGGCGGGGGAAGTCGCCCTGCTCCTGCGGTGGAAGGAAAATCTAGGGTCCGTCACGGTCGGTCTGACGACAGTGGGAGCAATCCTGCCCCATTTTGATCGTTGGGTGGCCAGGAAGTGGGGACCCCTTTCCTTTCGCCTGGTGCAGGTACTCACTGGACACGGAGTCTTCGGTGAGTATCTGCATCGAGTCGCGGGCCGGGAGGAGAGCCCGGTTTGCCACGAGTGTGGCGCACATACCGACACCGTGCGCCACACCGTGGAGGAGTGTGCGGCCTGGGCAAGCCAACGGAGTGCCCTGGTCGCCGTTGTCGGAACAGACCTCTCGCTGCCGACCATCGTCGGCAGTATGCTCGAAAGCGAGAGGTGCTGGGAGGCGATGGCCTCCTTCTGCGAAAATGTTATTTCGGAGAAGGAGGCCGCGGAGCGGGGGCGTGAGGATGATCCATTTGTGCCCCCAATCCGACGACGTAGGGTGGGGAGAGCGCGAAGGCGCTACGCGCACCTTAACGCCCCACCCTAGCGGACTGAACGGTGGGGTCGGAGGGACCCGCCGTCCGCCAACTGAGTCCGCTGGAGTTTGAGTGCCTCGAAATTCTCCCGAGGCACTCATCCGGAGGTGGCCCGCAGTGAAGGGGCCCCCGCTGAGAGGGCTGCGGTAGAATGCTCCAAAGCGAACCCGCAGCTCTCACACGTACAACGTGGAGGAGAATCGCTGGGGTTTTAGTGGGTATTCCGTCCGCTATAGACGGCGAGTCCCACATAACCACCCTGCCCTCCCCCCGGGCCGGTGGTATGCGTAAACGCATTTCCCCAGCGCAAAAAAAAAAAAAAAAAAAAAAAAAAAGGTTTGAACCGTGACATCGAAAAACCGAACTGCTGCTAGAAAATGCAGATAGGTTATGTAAGGGTTGAAAAGATCTTACAAATCCGAACCACTGCCAGAAAAGGTACTCTTGGTTAGGTTAGGTTTGAACTGTGACCTCACAAAACTAATCCATGTAGCTTAGATAAAAAAAATATTTGCGAACTCACAAACCCGAACCGCTACCACAAAAAACCTTTTGGCATTTTTTTTACAGTCGGAATAAATCTAACTGCTGTCCGAAAAAGTGCAGATAGTTTAGGTTAGGTTTGAACTACGACCTCGCAAAATCCAACAGCTGCCAGAAAACTACTGTTTGCCTACACCAAAAGTATAAAAAATACTTAAAGTGCAATTAGGCCAGGTTAGCGTTGAACTTTGATCTCACAAATCCGAAATGCTGCCAAAATAGTCGAGATGGTTTAGTTTCGGTTTGACCTTATAAAACCAAGTCGCTGCCTGAAAAGTGCAGGCAAAGTTTGTAAATCAGATCCCACATAACCGAACCGCTGTCAGAAAAAAAGGGAGAGTAACCTTAGGTAATGTTAGGTTTTAACTGAGATCTCGCAAAAACCAACCATTGCCATAACATCCGAACTGTTGCTAGAAAGTGCAAAGGTTAGTTTAGGCTTGAACTGCGACCTCGCAAAATCTAACAGCTGCCCGAAAAGGTGCATGGGGGTTAGATTAGATTTGAACCGTGACATCGAAAGTCCAAACTGTTGCTATATTGTGCAGATAGGTTAGGTTAGGTTTGAACAAATCCGAACCGATGCCATAATAGTAGAGATAGTTAAGGTTAGGTTAGGTTTGAATTGCGACCTCGCAAAATCAAACCGCTACCTGAAAAGTGCAGGTATGTCAGTTTTGAACTGCGACCTCTCAAAACAAAGCGACAGGCAGAAAAAAACGAACCTCTGCTATTATAAAGTGCAAGTAGGTAACGTTTTAATTAATTGCGATCTTACAAACCCGAACCGCTACCATAAAAAAGCCTTTTGGCAAAATCTTAGCGTCGGTATTACGCGAGCTGCTCGCAGCTCGCGCACCCACTCGGCACCTAGTTTTCTCTATATATCTGAGGGCTTGCGTGAAGTTTTTACAGATAAGCATAACAGATAACTTGAAATTTTAAAAAACCCCATTGACCCTATTGACCCTGTTTCTCCGTTTATTTAATAAACTATTTCTTGTCCACAGGTGGTCCCACGCCTCCTCGGCTCGCTGGTGGGGGGAGCCATGAGCCCCACGCAACATCTGGAGCAGCAGCAGGCCCTCGTAAAACAGTTCGCGGAGATACTCGAGTTTGTCCTCAAATTCGACGAGTATAAGGTAATAATAAGAACTTGCAGTGTTCCCTTGTAAACACATACATACATAAACTCATGCCTGTTTCCCATTGGGGTAGTCAGAGAGTTCAGAGACCACAGAACTCGTCGTGGTTTCGAATACTTTTAATTTGTGTATATCACCAATTTGGTCGATGATGTACGTATTTGTTTACGTAGAGCTCGAGGGCGGCCTCGGCCGACTTGCCCACTTTTAAGTACTTGTAAACTTCAGGTATAATTGAAAATAGATCTGCTTTTCATATAATCTGAAGAAGAAGATAGGCTATCAATGGAGTGGGTTTTTCAGTTTATCGATATCCAGAACAAATTCTGATGGTATCATTCTACACTAGACTACATAGTTCATCTCCCAACTAGAGTTTCTCAATAGCCTCCTGCAATTTTTACAGTAATAATGTTCTCTTAGCATTGACAGTACGACTGATAAGTATCGTGTCAGTAGACCTGAATGGCAGAAGTCAAGCTAATACCCCATAGCTGTAGTCGTCTGATCGGCCACTAGGTATAGCTATCTGTCCCGTGCATTACCAAATACCATGTAGTTGTAGGATTCCCCTACCATCTAACCTTTTTGTGTATAATAGTTTCTAATCTCATGACTGTTGTTGGCTTTAAATTTTCCGTTAAATTATTTTACTACATATTGCATTGCGAGGTCGTCGCTCCATCTTGTTGGAGGCCTACCGACAGCTCGTCTCCCGGTTCGCGGACGCCACTCGAGAACTTTCCGACCCCATCGGCAATCAGTCCTGCGAGCAATGTGCCCCGCCCACTGCCACTTAAGGTTCGCAATTCTTCGGGCTATGTCGGTGACCCCAGTTCTACTGCGGATATCCTCATTTCTGATTCTATCACGCAGAGAAACCCCGAGCATAGCCCTTTCCTCCATTGCCCTCTGAGTGACTTTGAGCCTTCTTATGAGACCCATCGTAAGCACCCACGTTTCGGAACCATAAGTCATCACTGGCAAGTCTGGCAACACACACTGGTCGAAGACTTTGTTCACTTCACTGGTGAAGGTCGCGGGAAACCGGTGGAAGCAAGTAACACAGGACCGGCCTGAGTGGCGAGCCTTGGGGGAGGCCTATATCCAGCAGTGGACGTCTTTCGGCTGAAATGATGATGATGATGATCATTGCATTAGTATCTCAATCGAAATTCACCAAGAAGATTTAGAAGTTAAAAGTGCTAGCTTATAATCGCGCCATTGTTCGATGCCACTGAATCTCCTACCGACAAAACAAAACCCGAGCTTAAGATGGACTGACCTGGTTTGCCATTGTCTTCGCACTTGGCTGAGTCTGCGAGCTGTCTTCCTGGAAAACTTCTAATCTTAAGATGCATCTTTAATTAAAATGACTTAAGAATGTTAATAACTTTGGTTTATTCTGGAAGCTGAGGGAAAATGTCAAGCAATGAATTTATTGGTATAAGGCACATGATTGATTTTCCATCGCATTCTTCACTTTCCGAAGGTAGACTGTAAGATTTCTTACTTGTTTTGCTATATAAGTCCCCCAGTGGTTTCCGTGGTTTATCCGCCTTTGTTTATTCATTTCGTGTTTTCTTTATCGCGTTAAATATGGCGTATTGTATTGTATAATAATTCTAATGAGAGTCTTGTATAGTCTAACTAGGTAATTTTCTCTGGTATCTTTTTAGGTTTTGCAACCTACCGATAAATCTCATAGTAAATAGGTCCATGTTGTCCATAAAAATTATATCATTTGCACTTTCAGTCGATTTTCTGATAATGATCACTGAAAATTTAAATTACCTGAATTAATTATTCTAGACGGAAATAACTAGTCCCACACGATTGTTATTTCCATAAAATCCTAATGCGATTTTTATTTATTTCTGAAGGATGTTATTATTCCTACGTAAATTCTTTTTCATTGAATGTTATTTCATAAAACAACAGGGTTATTTTCCGTCAGAGAGAGATGACGTAAGTAACAAATATTCGTTATTTGGTACTTTGTATAAGAACTTTTCTTGAAATTTATGTCCAGGTAAAGTATACTTAATATACCATGAAAAAGTAAACTCATGTAACGTCAAATCAATACAAAAATGTCTATAAAGTCATGTTTGTAGCTATCAAGTTCTCAAATTACATAACACCTACAATCTCCGTAAAGTAAACACATTTACAATTTGCTAAGTGATCGATAACAGACGCCCCAAAAGACAGGTTTAAATTGCGCTATCGTTCGTGTGTTTATTCTTCGCTCTAAATAGATCAAAACATGTGCCTAAAATGAATAGTGGTCATTTGTTATATAATTATAACAAAGACTGTCAATATGATTACTGATTAGTGCATCGTTTGGACTTTTGGACGATAACGTAATCTGTTACTGTTACTGGGTCCGACTTTGCAACTTCATTTCCATACATGTTCGAAATGCTACCCGTAAATTCTTTGCTCCTTGTCGAACTACTGTCCAGATCATTAACACTAATACCTATAGTCTTCACTCTTGCAGCTATAACATAGAAAAACAAATATACATTTGCTCGCAGCTGATCTGACCACCACGTTGCATTCATTGCATTACTCTCTGAGTCATGTAATGGTATCAGCGTGGTTGAAGAGAACATACAAGTAATCCATGTCTGAAATTGGATATTGCTTACTTTACGAATTATTCTCCTTGTACTTGTGTATTTATGCAAACACAAGCGGTCATTGAACACGAGTTCATTGAAACTCTATTCTACAATGAACTTAAAGGAATCAAAATCGACGAAGGCTTAATGTGCTTGTTAAGTTGGTGTTTTAATGCTAACTAACTCGTGCTGCTTCAAGAACGTCGATATAAATATCAAACAAGTTATAAATCATATGCGAATGCGTGTCACGCTTTCAAAACAAGACTGTTCGAGTGATTTTGACGTCTAGTGTGATGGTAGTTTAACACCTAAACCCTAGGCAAAAGGTTCTAACTAAAACGAAGTATACGCACTACGCACGGACGAGCAGTACAATAAAACTGATACATAAATTGATCAGAAATGCACTAACTTTCCAGCTACTGGTACCTAACTAGACGTTATTACTAGATATTACGGGAACACGCTATGGCAATTAAATCTGAACGAACACAAGCACGTTGTTAGAGAACGGCATTCCCTAAAGAGTAGAATGCAAATACGATGAAACCGAGATTGCTAACTTTAGGTGAGCTAGCTGATGAAAGTCTTCCAGTGAGTTAATTCAATTTGATAAAAACTTGTATAGTTATCTTCCAGTGACTCAATATGATTTTTGAAAATGAGGATTCGTTTATAATTAAACCAGAGTTGTGTTTCTAGTGTTTTTATAGACAGATGGTAAAAATCCTGAAAAATGGCTCTCAATCAATTTGATTCCTATCCATCTATAATCTCTATTTAATGTATAAGGAATAGACTATTCCTATCCATTCTTGTATTAAAAATAGATGGATAATAATCTATTGTACCTGACAGATGTAAAATCCAATAAACTCCAGTGTTAAAAAGAAGAGTGCTTAATAGAAAATCGCTTTGAATCGGAATAGTCTTTCATTCAAGAGTTGATAGCCAAGTCAAATTGGTCAGAGGCTGGATGTTTATAAAATAATATTGTAGTTGAATTTCAATTATGTCATAGTCATTCGTAATTTGCGTTTGCCTTTGTAATAGCTGTTTCACCAAGAGATGGTTATTCTCGTATCAAATCGATTTGCTTACGGAAAGGCTTTTCTTAGTGTTAAATTCTGAATCATACTTCTTCATTATATTTCTATTGCATATGATACTTCATTCTAATGAGCTTGTGAAAATTTTCATGCGCCCTGTTAAAACTATGGCTTTGTGCAGCACGCGGGCTGTATTAATTCATCTCAGAATATTTGGAAGACGCAAAAAGACGGACGTTCCCTATAGAACCCGTATATGAAGTCCCTTTGCGTCCAGATTAGAATGAGGCCCCTGTTAACAGAAAAGCATTGTGTATATTGTAACTTTTCCGATGTCCGAAGACGTAATATCTAAATTGCGCCTGCTGCAGTATTCGTTTTAATTTCAAATTCTGAATTCACACCGTTTGGTAAATGAGGCTCTCATGCTGAGGGTCGGGGGTTCGATTCCGGCTCGCACATTTAAGTTTACTTATGTGCGAAATTCATTTTGAATTTACCACTGAGCTTTTCGGTGAAGGAAAACATCGTGAGGAAACCTGCACGCACCTGCGAAGTAATTCAAAGATGTGTGTGAAGTCCCCGATCCGCACTGGGCCCGCGTGGGGACTATAGCCCAAACCCTCTCGTGATGAGAGGAGGCCTGTGCCCAGCAGTGGGCCGTAAATAGGCTGTTGTAGTAGTAGTAGTAGGTAAATGAGGACTATATATAAGATTGTCAAATCTCACGGATGCAATAATCTAAAATAGATTATCGATGAATCCGGTTGATAATTTCCGGTTGATTCATTATGATGCGATATTATGTACGGTACCTAGCTATATTTTTGTATTTCTTTCCTACGAAGTAGTATAAAGTACAAATTAAATTCGCTTCCGCTCCGATAGGACAATAAATATTAGCCACCATCCCAGCAGACCAATAAGGTAACCTACTGTCGTCAGCTGATTCCGTAGAAAGCCGACCTTACGACCTTGCATGCTTGAGTCACGCTTTTCTTCATTACCCCATGATCTACGTGTTCGTTAACGTTGCTATTTTTTTCCCCGGAAATGGCACGTTTACTCGTTTATTTAGTTACGCGTTTTGAAAAGTTGTCCTTGGTTTTTTATTGTTCGATTCTTCGGTTTTAAAACACGCGACAAGAGGTTTCTCACTATGAACTATGACATCATTGATATTGCTATGTAGTGCAAAGCATAAAGAATTGGATTTTAGGTTTCTAACGTGATATATTCTACATTTAAAACATTGTGGATGGTTTTGGGTGAAAGCACAAAGTAAATTTTATTGTATAATTCCGTAACAAAAGGCAACATGGTCGACATTTCACCCGCTTTTATCTTCACATTCACATAGATTATCCCTTGTACTTGAACAATATGTGTTTAGTTTACAATGGACACGAATCGATCAATCAATTCGCCCACGCCGCCGTCCACCCACTTGCGAACGTCTTATCGCTCATAACCCGTGAGTGAAACATGGTTACTTACTGCTTACATTGTCCCTTTGTAAATAAAGAGAAAGGGAAATCAATGGGATGAACATGGTCTAGAGCTAGGTGATTGTTGTTTTAACAGAAAATTATATTTGCTGTTATATTTGTTGCACTTAAGCCACTTAGGTTACTATTGGCTGACTTGTTTATAGGTTTGATCTCTTGGGCATTTTTCACTGACCTGGTAGACTTTTGTGTAGGTAAATTTATAACCAGCTACCAGTACCTTCGAAGAGCAAAACGGTGAGATATATTGTAGATCTACGGTATGCGATAAAAAACTACTACATATTATGAGACAATCTCAATCTTACGTTAATTCGTTTAAACGAGCTAGCCTAGAGCTATGTCTCTTATCTGGGAAAAGTCATTTTTAACAGTAGGTACAGCTATTTTCACCCGAGCACAGCTCGGTCGCCCACTTATTGGTTAGATGACCATTGCCGCTTTCCCCAATACTGTAGGCACATAATCCGCACACTTGCACAGTATTATCATTGTCAATATATCTCAAGTGAAAATGGCGCCATATTTAACCTTCTGTTCCAGATGAAAACGCCGGCGATCCAGAACGACTTCAGTTACTACCGTCGCAGCGTTTCCCGGGGCGGACTCATCAACCCGGACTTACCGCCCGACGAGGCGCACATAGGCGCGGAGGTCGCCAACCGCATGTCCCTGTTCTACGCGCAGGCCACGCCCATGCTGAAGGTCCTCAGCGAAGCCACCAGCCAGTTCGTCAACGACAACCAACAGGACCTGGAGAATACCACGGAAACGCTGAGCACTATGGCCAAAGTGTGCTTGAGGATGCTGGAAAATCCGTAAGTATTTTACCATGGAGAAACATTATTTGTTGCATTATCCTTCATCGACTTCATTTCAGCTCAAAGACGTCCACACCTGAACATAATAAGAGTCTGGCGTCCTCGAAAATTCATACAGCTCCTTTGTCACCGTTACACCTTACCCCAAAAATAGTCTTTAATAATTGAACCGACTTAAATCCCTTGAAGATGAATCAATGAAGATATGTAGTATGAAATTGATAGACCTTGCAAAACCTTTACAATGGGCGTCTTCCCTTGGCCCCTACCCCTATTCATCCCGACTTGCAGTTAAGCGCGAAGATTTTTCATTCCCAATTATGAAAACATTTGTCAAGTACACATGATTGCCTATCACTTTAGCAACTTTTATCGAAACCTTGATATATTTAAATTATACGTGAGCTTCTGTCATCAATTTGTTTACCAGAACTGCGTTTAAATCCGTCTGTCCAGTAAGTCAAATGGGTCACGGTCGGGACGTGGCGGAGGTTGCTGTCCTTTAATATGCCTTTACATCCAATTGACGCCCACTCGGGTTATTGATACCGTTCCATACCTAACTCGCTGCGAGCCCTGCACAAACCAGATCTTGAACAATGGCACATAAATCTCAGGTTTCTCCGACAAACCTGATTTCCTAACTGCATAACCATCTAAGCCCGTAAGTACGCACAAGCTCAGACTAGCACTTATTGCGAGACAAGGGCGTATTCGTTACACCGAAGGATCATGTTTCATACAGCGATATCGATACGCTGCCCAGCGAACCGACCGCTATCTTTAACATAAATACGTTATGATAATTCAACTGTCACTCCGATATCTGCCTGGAGGTCGAATCTGTCAGGACTGGAGTGAAATAGAAATGTCCACGCTTTAGCATGGATGGCTTCGAATTAATCCTACAACGTAGACAGCTAAAACATAAATCAATAGCAAGTATAACAACATGGTTTTGATATACTAATATAGCTTTATTTAATGGTATTATTACCTGTATTCCGGGTAACATAACTGCCGTGCTGAACCTCAATTCTGAAGGCAGTAAATTTCCTAGGCTATAACTTCTAGACTGAAGGTTAGGTATATTTCGCCGTACTTACTTTCTGATATCTTATCAACATGAAACAGATAACTAAATCAACTAAATGTGACGTTCAATATTTTAATCCCAAAACAACTGAGGGGCAGACATTCGTTGGGTTTATAAGGAAACTATTTGTATATTGCTGAGTTGTTGACTCAACTTTCTTACCATCCGTTACTGACTAAGTGGCTGGCAGACAACGCACATCTGAAACCTGAAACAACTTGTCGTATAAAGCTGAAATTTGGCAAGTAGGTTCCTTGGCCTGGGGAGGGAGGGAAGCACTAAGAGGAGGATTTTACAAAATTATTTCGGGAGAATAGGACAAATGGGACCTACGGTTTATACCGGAGAAGGCGGCTAGTATAAGTAGTCTTTAATAAACCAAATGAAATGATCTTCATAATACCATAAATCTTTTGAAATTGACACAACGTTGTGTAAATGCACGACTTTATTTCTGTGCCTACAGAGTCATGCAGTTTCAGGAAAATGTATTTTTAATAGCGTTCTTCCTGAGTTCTTGCCTCAATGTGTTATTCCTTTTAACGCTAATTGGCTCGTAAAACTGAAATATTTTTTTTTCTTAACCTATTTTTCTACAAATGTTTTATTATAATTTTAGATTATTGTTCTTAATTCATAATAAAACTGGAAAAACCGGCCAAGAGCGAGTCGGAGGCACAGCTACCGTACATTATTTCAAATAATCCCATTACTCAAAAACGAATTCTGTTTTTAAAGTAAACCAATTTTCCTTTAAAGTTTTTGTTGTAGATGTAGAATTAAATTTTTTTCACATTTTCATTTCACTGCATAGTTCAAAATTTAGAGGGGGGGTCGCTTTTTACCACCACTTTAAAAGCGAATATCTCTCAAAATATTGGCATAAATAATGTGTGTCACGCACATGGGAACTCTCGAATCCGTGGGGACTATATAGCCTATCTAGCTATAGCAGTCGGGCATAGATAGGCTGTGGTGGTTCCAAGCGGTTATCGTTGTCAAATATCAAATGGACGGTCGCATATTTTCCGACGTCCGGCGCGTGATTGCCCGCTTCCTTATAGCCGTTGAAAGTGACTGCCCCTGCGGTCGTGGCCGTGAATGCCTAATCAGACGCAGTTTCGGTAGCCCGTTTGTACTCGATATTGTCTCTATGTATGACAGGTTTATCGAACAAACCTGGGGACGAATGTTTCTTGAAGCGAAGATTTTCACTTTCAAACAAAGAGGTTCCATAGTCCAGATTATAGAGAAAGTGTAGAAAAATGTTGGCACTCATCATCTACCCATGCATCTTACCCATTACGGTTTTGAGTTTACTCGAGAAAATTCGCTTCAGGCGGGTCTGCTCTTACGTCTAGTTTTGAACTTTGGATTTCTTCAGGGTGAACTTAAATAGGAAGTACCTACTTATCTGAGACCTAGTGAAGGTTGCGGGAATCCGATGGATGTGAATGGTACAGGACCGGCCTGTGCGTCGCACCAAGTTCAATTGTGGACGTCTTTCTACTGAAATTATTATTTAAGAATTTAAGAAATCAAACGTTTCCTAGCCACACTAACATTAGAAACAAGTCTCCTTGTCCATTAAATTGACCTGAAATCTTAATTATGTCAAGTTAGGTGACCTATAAATACCCTGCGCGCTGCTAATTCAATTCAGAGAACAGTCGATATAAAGTTGACGATCCTCTAGTGACTTAATCCTTTGACCTGTTTGAACCAAACACACACGTTCTAAAGTAGGTAGATGATTGTTGGTTGTAGCCGACTGGCAGTCAAAAGGATGTGTTTTTTTAGGTCATCCTTATATGGATCCTTAAAAATTTTAAAATACTAGTAGGTAATAATAAGCTTCATATAAATAAATTTAATGTAACTTATCTAGTCTTCCGCTTGCTTCACGCACGGGATACGTTGACCCGAATCTAGGAGTGCGCAATTTTATTGTGCTGTAAAGTTCTGCATGTGGCGTAAACAGAAGCTAGCCTAAAACCAGTTATTTATTTACTCAAGTCCTACTGGATTTCTGGCCTTGTTTGTGTTGAGTAATCCTCGCTATCTTCAGTTAAAATTATTCTACTATATTATGTGCTTTAACTGACGAAATGAGCGTCACAATTAAAAGGGCCTGTTTATGGGAGCCTTAGAAATTTTCATCCCACCCTGGGATGAATTACTATAATTTCAACCTCTTATCTAGCTCGATGTGACTGTACCTACCCTTTATGTTATGGGTGCTTTATGTCATTTATTTCAAATGAGCAGGACCTAACTTATGATCTGCTTATGATATACGAGTACCTACTGTCGCTCGATTCAACCTTTCTGCAGTATACGATACCAGGGGCCTCATTCGGGGTGCAAAACGGATTTCATAGGAAACGTCAAAACGCCACGGCGTTAAAATTCATATTCATATCATTTATTGCGAATCATGCTCATTTTACAAGGTGTGTATATAGTAGGTAAATTAACACCTACGAGAAAATTGCTCAGACTGAACAAGTTTAACTATCTTGATTCTAATAATTAGTTACCTAGCAAGAATAATCCAATGGATTGTTTTACTGTGGTTTACTGTACGCTATTCCATAAACGATTTCCTTCTCATTTCAGAAAACTAGTGGCCCAGTTCAGTCGTGAGGAGACGTCGCTCCTCGTGCTCCGCGTGATGGTAGGTCTGATCATCCTTTACGACTGGGTGCACCCCTCGGGCGCTTTCTGCCGGTCCTCCTCCGTCGACGTCAAAGGCTGCGTCAAGTTCTTACAGCAGCAGACCCCGGCTCGAGCGGAGCCTCTCCTAAACGCCCTTCGGTACACCACCAAACATCTCAACCATCAGACGACGCCGAAAAACATCAGAACGCTGCTGGCGGCGTGAGGACAGCACTCGAGCCTTGCATGTTGCTGTGGGGAATGAGACAATAATGGTAGGGGATTTCTCAACGGCGCGCTTTACGTTGCTGTAGTGTAGTTGGAACCCGACCCTATACCATTGGGCCCTATACAATCCCTCACATCCTAACCTAATCACGGAAAGAACTACATTTTTTTAACACGCTTTTATTAGGTCGACCTGTATGTAACTATGTAATGGAATCTTGCAAGTTAAATTTGACCCACTTTCCGGTTTCCGATTGAGCTGAAATTTGCACGAATATGTAAATCGCGTGACAATGCAATATTATGATGACGTGGAGCTGATCTGATGATGGAGCTGGAAGGTGGCCATAGGAACTCCGTAATAACCCTACATTCATTCATCTAATTTGGGCTCGTTTGATTCGTCTTGAAGGGTAGATGAAGGATTTACAAAGAAAAGTACAGTTAAAAATAAAAGCGTGTCCTAAAATTTTAATTTTTGAAAAAACTTACTAAATAGTGACGTCAGTTCCTGGTATGCGAACAACGTCCTTTACAAATTGTTGCTCGCGTAGGTACTTTTAGCAAGTGCGTCGCCAAAATTGTTTTTGCTACGCTGTGTACTGAACTGTCAGATTCGTTTTGCATGGGTGTAAGTAAGATTCAGTCAGTCTAGTAATATTTGTGGCTATCGATATGTTTAAAGAGTGAGAGCACTGTTTAGCGGAATGGCCCCGTCTAACCTTACCTAATCTTACTTCATGCAATTGATTAACGAGACGAATAGAACGCTAAAACTGACTGACGATCTACAGTTGCGGTTTCGAAATATCTGTTGCGAATTATAAATGACTAGACGGCTCGGTGAACTTCGTATCACCCGAAACGATTCCCATACAAAGTTATTCGTGTTTTTTTTTTGCTATTCCTTTATACTTTTCCCAACTTTTTTTCTTTCTAAACCTTCCCTGAGTCAGGGAATAAAACAAAAAAATAATTAGCCAAATCGGTCCAGCAGTTCTCGAGCCTTGGCCAGACTAACACACGTCGATTCATTTTTATTATACCTATAGACACTAGGATCGCTCGCACCGCGGTAGATTAGATTGAGCAGGTAGATTAGTTTTTTTCCGTACCATTTCAATGAAAAAAGGATCCGGTGGCCATATTGCATCAGTATTACCACTAAACGATTTGGCAGACGCGATGTATTTCGAGAAATGTTGTCTTAAGATTCCGGGCATACGATTTGTAATTTAAAGAGAAATCATCAATGATTAGCAAAAAAAATAAGGAAAAATAATTTTAATATTTCGCAACGTCGTCGATAAACTCCATGGAGGGTATTTTGGAAACATGTACATAAGTATAAATAATAGGCGACAGTAAGTTTCATAGGTTAGCACAAAATGCTTTAAAAGCGTATTCGCCTATGGAATTAACCTCGAGAAATTTTACCCCTTTGCCCCACTACATGCAAGGTCACTGTGTGCACCCACAAGAATTTATAGCAGTCAGAGGCAAACTTGTAAATCAGCTTTTAATACCTTAACTTAGGAACTAATTGAATATGTAAGTAGATAAGAATGAAGTATTATTTATATTTATGTTCTCTACTTACCTGTAACTTACGCATGATGCCTTTGAATTTTTGTAAGAATTCGTTACCACATTTAATTGTGCAATATTTATTACTATGTATAGTACCACCAAACTTCCAAATAGGTACGGTATTGCTGTATCATATTCAAACGTCTTGTTTGCCTGGAAACTACAGTCGAGGTCGCCAATATGTAGTTTAACACAGTTGCAACTCGCTCTGTTGTATTAAGTTTCAAAAGTGTACACATATTAATGAACTGGACTGTACATTTGTTTTCGCAAGATTATTATAGCGTTTTGTTGAAGACTGAATAATAAATTCTCACAAGTCGATAAGTCCTATCGCATAATATTAACGGCATTTTATAGATTTACTCACTATCGTATATTTAAGTACTATATTTAATATTAATATATTTAAAAGAACGTGAAACTAATCTTATGGCATTATTATGAATATTTATCTAATTAACGTAGTAATGAATAGTAAAGTCGTTCATTGAGTCAGATATTCGAACAAATAAATAATTATTGTATCGGTCAGGAAATGCCTTTCTTAAATTTATATAGATCTTAAGTAGGTACATCGTGTTATCAATGTTATATTTATGCATATACCACTGCCTTGACGTTATCTATCATAGTAAATTTAAAAAGGAATTTTTATAATGTGTTTCACCATTGATAATTATGTAAGAACATAAGATAAGCTATGCCCTAGTTGTTTACACTTTATTGTAATTATTAGGAGTATTTACCATGTGTTTTTCCTTCAATATAATTATAGTAAGTTAAACATTTATACACATTTCAAAGTATTTAACGCCGCTGTTATGCTCAAAACCACAAATTGGTGAGTTGTGAATTTCTGTCCTATATAAAACATTATTTACCATTCTTCCTAAGATCTCATTGAAATTTTATTAATACATAATTTACTGTAAATTAATCGAATTTAATTGTAGTGGTCCGACATTAAGCACAACATTATGTATTTAATAACTTGAGTACAGCGTCTGTCTCGTCAGATGTGACCCAACCATTTAGGTCATTGGTCATTTATCATTCTGAAATTTATAACATAGATGAATAGATAAATTTTCGTCGCACAGTAAGCACAATCTTTACTCATTAATTACTGTACCTTTCATTGTTGGGAATGTAAAACTTTATAAATACTTTGTAACTGCTTGCAAAGTCGAACGTAAGTATCTAGAACATTAATTGCATTTACTATTAGGAATTGATCGAGATGAAATATAGGGTCTTGTGGAAAAGTAGATTTTATTCTAATTCTGCTAACAAATGCGCGTTATCCGCACGTGTATGTCCACTGAAGCAATAAAGCTTGCAGAAAAACCTTGTAAATCGAATAGAGCTGATAAAATTTACTTTTGCGCATTCTAACGTGGATTGATGGACAGTATAACCTATAGATTTACTAATAAGGTACGAATTCCAAAATTTACACTGCCCAGAGTCATAATTTTGTAACTATTTTTATATTCGAATAAGTTTTCGAAAATATTCCATTTTAAATGATTCCACGAATACTCCAAGTTGAGTCTAAAAATTAGTGACGTGAAGTTTGAAATTAAATACTAGTAGACTAGAGATTTGTATTGATTGGAGATATTTTCAGTTACAGAGGCATTAAGCAGATGTTATAATTTACTGTGATTCTGTTTATCCTAGCGAGCACGTTAAAGCCACGATCACGGCTAGCTAAATTTAATGTAACTATTGAATGTTAAATATAGACAATTCTTTAGCAAATTTTTCATAGAAGGTAATGCAATTTGTAGTTTCCTTGATTGTTGTTCATTGTTTGAATTCGAGTCACTTTGTTTAATGCGATTGTATAATTCGTAGTACTCATTATTTTGTAGTATAATAAACACACCAAAGTTATGATTAATATACATAAATAGACTCACACAAAGTTTTGTTATTTTTTAAGAAGTAGCTGGTACCTCATTGCGAATTTGGCTTCGATAGGAATAAAGGGCATTCTAAATACTAATTCGGCATTCTAAATCGATCCAGCGGCTTGAGAAGTGGTAAAAGACTCAGTAACTTTCGCATTTATGTATAACTAGCTTCTGCCCGCGACTTCGTACGCGTGGAATATAAATTCCCAATAATTTTGCTTTCCGACATCCGATTTTAATCAAACATAGCTTATATGTTGCTAACTGAAAACTGCATTCAAATCGGTTCAGTAGTTTCTGAGATTAACGCTAACAGACAAAACGGATTTCTAAAAATCGCTGTTTTGTGGTCTGCCATACATCTTTAGACCCCCCGTTCCTTTTTTTGAACTTTTCTTTCTATGTACAGACACGCTGGGTTCTGCTCTTTTATTATAGTATAGATATTAGTATGTATGTATCTGTCCTTACCTTCTCGAAAAACGGCTATAACGATTATGATGAATTTTGTAATTCGGCACCGCAGGTCCAACGCCAACGATCTACATATGCGTCATTCATGGTGTACAACGGATAAGGAGGTTCAATACGTATGTGTAAGCAAGTGTAAGATTCGCTTTAGACGTCAGCCACCCTCGGCGTGTGAGTGACCGCTTTTGACATGACGTTGAAAAGGCGTTGAAGGTCGCGGGAAACCGGTGGAAGCAAGTAGCACAGGACCGGTCTGAGTGGCGAGCCTTGGGGGAGGCCTATGTCCAGCAGTGGACGTCTTTCGACTGAAATGATGATGATGATGATGATGATGATGATGATGATGATGATGATGATGATGATGATGATGAAAAGGCTAAGGGCACAGAATTATATTAATGAACTTTAATAGGTTTGTGTTTTTTGTAGTTCAGGGTTTACGGGGCGGGGGTTACTTCAAGTAATGAAACAACAGCGAAGTCTATAAAAACTCGTGTACTCTTAAATAATAGTCTAGTTGGCGGGGCGTGGCTTGAGGATGAGCTTGCCTGTCTCGTCGCAGGACATGTTGAAGTCGTTGAGGACGGCGCGCGTGCGCGCTGTCACTATACTAGGCGCGATCACCTTGCGGTGCACGCCCGTCATAAACAGGAGCACTGCGGGGAAAGAGACACTTTTAGTTCATGAACCCACTGGAAACGCCATAGAAGTAGTAACTAATAACTGGAACTGGTTTACGCAACTTAGAAGGCGCGTGGGTGAAAACATCGTGAGGAAACCTGCACGCATCTGCAAAGTAAATCAAAGATGTGTGTGAAATCCCCAATCCGCTCTGGGGCCGCGTGGGGACTATAGCCCAAACCCTCTCGTGATGAGAGGTAGTAGTAGTATAATAAAATACAAAAGAAATCAATTCTATTTAATGGTGGACATGGTGAAGTCTCTATCATTATCAGGCAAGTCAACGCATTTTGATTGTGCCTACTAAAATATTAAAATCAGGACAAGCAAAAAGAAATTGTATACCCAAAAAAGTAGAAGTGAATGCGAAGAACGGATGATTCCAAAGGGACTGCGTGAGGGAGACCACGGGAGTGAGCGGGTCGGTGAGCCAGTGCCAGGCCGCCACCGCCGTGCACACCGACACCACTGCTAGCAGGACTGGAATTAAAATAACAATCAATTGGTTCAGAGGCGGCTCTAGCCTATGTAGCATCCGTAACATTACCCTAGCGTCCCCCTAGTACGGGAGCGTTCCAGTATTACGTAACGAATTTTTGGGTCTTGTAAAACGTTACGATGCGCGACAGGGACGGGAGGGGGTGTTTGAACTACGCGTTACGTAACATTGTTTCCGGTACTTTACACCACATAATTGTGATTTTTAGGTAAAAATGGTCACTTGGTGGTTACGTAACGTTTTACTAGGGGGGAGGGGGGCGTACAGAAAAACGTTACGGTGCGTTACATGGGGGGAGGGGGAATCAAGTCTCCAAAAATTGCGTTACGTAATACTTGAACGCTCCCTAAGTGGGGCTCAATAGCTGCGCTCGTGTGGTTTGCATATGACGCAAACACAGGGCAATTTATAGTTTAGGTTGGTTATTAGAATAGAATATTTGCAAAACAGATGAAAACAGTTAAAAAAGTTAGCTAGCTAGTCAGACTAACACATAGATTTATTCTATGACAATGGATGTGAGGCACACTAGACTGAAGTGCAGTGTTTTAGGATATACTTTATCTGTATCATAAATTATTATTCTCATATCATATATCAAATCGATACTTTAAAAATACATTCCGCAGTATTCTTAGGCAATTATTCAGTAGATAGATCAATTCATAGACATAAATAATACTTCGTATGGACCCGGCCTAACGTAGATACATGTCATGTTTCCCCACTTCATTGGTGTCCAATCCAAAGTTAAACTTATATCGTGACACTAAAGCTGGGTCACATTTTTTCAACAACGAGGCGAGTTTTTAGATACTGAGAAACAGTTTCGAAAAGTTTTTTAAAAACGCTTATTGTTACGCACGCTCGGTGACAGAACTTTGGATTGGACACCGTGGAAGTGGGGACATATTACATGTATGTTAGACCGGGTCTATATTATTTACGTCTATGGATAAATTACTTACTCCGCCATCTAGTCGTTGCTGGTTGTAGGCATGCAATCACTTCAGTAAGTCGCCGTTCAAAAGCTTTAAGATCTATAACAAAAAAATTGCAAAAAGTTCGTGAGATCAGCAAATGATGCGTGAAAACTAAACAACATCAACGCTGTACAGGAATAATCTCGCAATTCACGGTATATATATCAAAATACATGAAACGTTATATATCTTATTCTTTTACGATAGATATAATAATTTTAAGCAAGAATAATAACCCGGTACAACAGAGAAAATTCACTGGCAGACGTGTTTTTCTGTCTGAAATATGTATTTTACTCACCATCGCACGCTGTTTGTTCAAGAGACATCTTGCTATATTCAATCAACCCTTAAATATTTCAATTTCACTACATATTGAAAAGATTATAGGAAAATAAAGGAAATTTACGTGAGGGAAGAAAGATTCGAACAATATGTCATTGTCTTGTCAAGTGACAACCCAAACTTTTTTTTCATGTATCCCAGGGGGAAAAGCAAAGGCCTTAGCCATGCAGACATCATCATATTTGGGAATGTTCTGATCAATATTGGGTAAGGCCGGAGCCACTTCTTTAGTAGATTTTTGTCATGTCCATGAAGCCATTTCTTTTCATTTCAAAATTTTCAAGGCCGAGACCAATTCTTCAATATCCTTGCTGTATAACATCATGGGTGCGTTCCGAATCGCGCTCACAGCGCTTTGAGTGCATTTCGGGACACTTTGTGAGCGTGCTCACAACGCTCAGGAAATTGATGACGTCATCGATTGACGCTCACGCTGCGGGGCATCGGCGCTGTGAGCGCAAACGTCAAAATGACATTTGACTATACATTTGACAGGACCAATCAATCATTGATTCCCTATTTTAAAAAAAAAGATTGTCAGTTACTAGTGTTGGCACCGTGAGCGTGCTAATAATCATTTCGAATCAAAAACGCGCTCACACCTTTGAGTATATAGCCACTGGAGATGCCATACATGGGCGATCCCCTCCGGCAAAGTACATGGTTCAACTGTTCAAAGTCTTTATATAAACCCACTTGAAGGTCGCTTCACCGCCATTTTGCACCGTTCCGTGACGCGAGACGTTTCTCCTGAAAAACGGTGTCTTGTGCGGTATTCTCGTGTAAAAGGCGATCTGATCGCTCAAATTCGCAACAAAATCGCGTTTCCTATCATAGATAAGTATTTTTACTAACTATTAAATGTGTATTGAAGTAAAATCTCTATTTAAAGAAAAAACTTTTGCGATACGTGAACGTCAGAAAAATGTAAACATGAATGGGAGCGAATCGGTCTAGGGATGTGACAAAAGTCAAAAAAGCGACTCAACTTTTGAGTGAATCATTCATTCATTCAATCAGTGAGGTTTATTTAATAGTCAAGTAAAAGGTAAAAGGGATACAATATTTAGTTGGGGACTACGAGTGATATGTAATGCATATACTATTATTTATATACATTATTTCATATAATCCTTTTAGATTTCCAAAAGATCCCTATATAAAGGAGAATTCTTGGAAACCGACACGTGTTATCTGTTCGGAGCATTTTGCTGACGACCCTTATCCATACTACTACTACTACTACAGCCTATTTGCGTCCCACTGCTGGGCACAGGCCTCCCCTCATCATGAGAGGGTTTGGGCTATAGTCCCCACGCGGGCCCATACTACCATACTATCCATATCCATATCCATATTAATATTATAAATGCGAAAGTAACTCTGTCTGTCTGTTAACTCTTCACGCTTCAACCGCTGGACCGATTGAGATGAAATCTGGCATGGAGATAGTTGGGATCCCGGGAAAGGACATAGGCTACTTTTCATCCCGGAAAAACGCATAGTTCCCGCGGGAACTCGATAATCGAATTCCACGCGGGCGAAGTCGTGGGCAGAAGCTAGTATTATATATTTTTTTAATAAAAAAAATAAAAACCGACTTCTAACTCCCGACATACTTCGATGTCAATGTCAAGTTCACTATATGATTATCATTTCTTTGGGTCGGTTCACTTGACACCGACTTCGCAGTCTGTCGGAGTTTGAAGGCGGTTTATATTTTTTTACTTAAATTTTTTTTTCGGGTAGGTACAGTTTCCAAACATTACTATAGAAGTACATAAGTAACTGTGAAGTCTTCGAAATTGACACCAAAGTCATCTATGTGCTAGCAAATTTCGAGGAGTTCTCTCATTTTCTCATGGATCCCATCATCAGAACTGAACCAAATTAATATGGGACGAACTTGGAAGTACCACCTTTCGAACAAAAAAAGAATAATCGAAATCGGTTCATGTTTTCTATTTATTTTTGGTGAATATACATTAAAAAAAAGATTCCGACGAAATGAGAACCTCCTCCTTTTTTTGAAGTCGGTTAATAAATGGGAAAGCTTATTTGTTTGTCCTTCTTTCACGTCGCAACGGAGAGGTTTTATGTCGTGATTTTTTGTTTAGAGTTAGTTGGAAGGCTGGAAGGTGACATAGGCTACTTTTTACCACGGAAAAACTCCCCAAAACATCTTATTCCCGTGGGAAAATACATTGTTTCGTTTTTGGTTTCCTATAACTATCGCTATGTATAGAACCATTAGCTGCCTGAATTCTTAGTACATACGGACGAAGTCGCGGGTAAAAGGGTAGTTATAACATAAGTAGCTTTTCCCCGCAACTTCATATGCGCAGACATATTAAAATGTAAAATCCCTTTTTTCCGTTCCTGTGGGACTTTCGGGAAATCCTCTCTTAGATTGCTCCCCTACATTCCCTATGGAATCTGCATTCCAAATTTGAGCTCTCTACGACAAGTAGATTCGGCTCTGCGTTGATCCATCAGTTAGTCAGTGAGTCAAACAGTCAATCAGTCAGTCAGTTTCTTGTTATATATATATATATATTGATTTCATGTACATAGGCTCTTACAAATACCAATCTACTTTAATTTTTTTACATATGTATCCGCCCGGAAACTGCGGGCAACAGTTCATTCCACAGTTAAAAAACTGTGTGTGGGCTAAGGAACAAATACAGATACCGACATACATACATACAAACAAATATATTTTTGGGTATCTTCAATGTACAGAATTTCCACATTAACAATTTTATTTTAAAATAAAATACCATAAAATAATTCAGTTCATTCATCTATCTGATTTCACTCATTCTTCAGATGTGTCCCATCACTAGTCTTGTTCATATGTATGCTGCATAGTTACGTGAAAACTGTATCTGTGTACAGGTATTTTTTGATGTGTTGTTTTTTTTTTGTAGTGTGCGTTTATCGCAACAGCAAAATTTGTGTCTGTTGAGTTCTGCGTCGTTTGGTGGTGTGCTGTACGTGTTTACCTCGCCCCCCGCTAAAAGTGGCGAAAAAATTTGTTCGAAGAGTTGACGTTATGGCATCTCCAGTGCTTTGAGTATATAAATTTTTTCGCCACTTTTAGCGGGGGGCGAGGTAAACACGTACAGCACACCACCAAACGACGCAGAACTCAACAGACACAAATTTTGCTGTTGCGATAAACGCGCCATGGTAACGGCGGGGCAGGGGGTGCTAAAGTTAATCCCCGGCAGAGACCCGGCTACCAAAAACGACGACCCTTGGCCCTGGCAACATATAACTGCCGTACACTGCGGACCGACGAAAAGGTACTGGAACTGGAGGAAGAATTGAGCAGGTTACGTTGGGGAATCATAGGGTTATCAGAAGTCCGGAGAGAGGGGGAGGACATGATAACCCTGAAGTCCGGTAACCTGTTCTATTTCCGGGAGGGCGACCAACAGTCCCAGGGAGGTGTCGGGTTTATCGTCCACAAGTCCCTCGCAAACAATGTGGTGAAGATCGAGAGTGTGTCGACCAGGGTAGCGTGCCTTGTACTCAGAATAACACAACGATATTCGTTGAAGGTTATACAGGTTTACGCTCCGACCTCGACGCACTCCGACGATGAGGTGGAGGCTATGTATGAGGACATTTCCAGAGCCATGCATAGCTCCAGAACTCACTTCACAGTTGTTATGGGGGACTTCAACGCGAAACTGGGCAAACAAGACGGTGAAGAGCTGAGAGTGGGGCAATTTGGAGTAGGGCGCAGGAATCACCGGGGCCACCTACTGTCTGGTTTCATGGAGAAGGAGGGACTCTATATGATGAACTCCTTCTTCAAGAAACGTGAGCACAGAAAGTGGACCTGGATGAGCCCTGATGGTGTAACGAGGAATGAGATAGACTTTATCATGTCGACGAGGAAGCAGATATTCGATGATGTCTCAGTGATCAATTCGGTTAAGTCCGGGAGCGATCACCGTATGGTACGAGGCACATTGAATATCCAAGTAAAGCTTGAGAGATCTCGACTGATAAAGTCTACGCTCCGCCCGGCACCGGCCCAGATCCAAAACCCCGAGAGCTTTCAGCTCGAACTCCATAACCGTTTTGCATGCCTAGAAAGCGACGTGGACGATTATAACGACGGGTTTGTGGAAGCTGTTCATACGGTTGGGTCTAAGTTCTTCAAGACCCGCCGTATAAGAACCAAGAACATCTCAGACCCAACCCTTAAGCTCATGGAGGTGAGACGTAAAATGATTCTGCAGTCTTCAGGTGACGCTTGTCATTATCGGCAGCTCAATAGACAGATCTCGAAGTCTCTGAAGCGTGATGTACGCCGATTCAATACCAACAGTATTGAAAAGGCTATTGAGCGTAACAGAGGCTCGAAGGTGTTTGCCAAAGATCTGTCTATTGGCCAAAGCCAATTGACAAAGCTGAAGACCGAAGACGGCAGGATCGTTTCATCCAAATCCGAGCTGTTGGGAGAAGTCGAGAAGTTCTACGGACAGTTATACACGACAACCCGAACACCCGTCGCTGATCCAGCTAAAGACCCTAGAGCTAGATTAACCCGACACTATACCGAAGATATCCCGGACGTCAGCCTGTACGAGATTAGTATGGCTCTCAAACAGCTTAAGAACGGCAAAGCCCCTGGTGACGACGGAATTACAGCCGAACTCCTGAAGGCGGGTGGTAAACCAGTCCTTAAGGCCCTTCAGACGCTGTTTAATTCCGTCATTCATGAAGGGAGAACGCCGCGAGCATGGAACAGAAGTGTGGTGGTGCTCTTCTTCAAAAAAGGTGATAACACCTTGTTGAAGAATTATAGACCCATCTCACTTCTGAGCCATGTTTACAAGCTGTTTTCGAGAGTCATTACGAACCGTCTCGCGCGCAGGTTTGACGAATTCCAGCCTCCCGAACAAGCCGGTTTCCGAAAGGGCTATAGTACCGTAGACCACATACATGCGTTGCGGCAGGTTGTACAGAAGACCGAAGAGTATAACCTCCCCCTTTGCCTTGCATTTGTGGACTACGAGAAAGCCTTCGATTCGATCGAGACTTGGGCTGTGCTGCAGTCTCTCCAGAGGTGCCAAGTTGACTACCGGTACATCGAAGTGTTGAAGTGTTTGTACGAAAATGCCACCATGTCCGTCCGACTACAGGACCAGACCACGAAGCCTATTCCACTGCAGCGGGGAGTCAGACAAGGAGATGTGAACTCTCCGAAGCTGTTCACCGCTGCATTGGAGGATGCGTTCAAGGTGCTGGACTGGAAAGGTCGAGGCATCAATGTTAATGGCGAGTACATCTCTCACCTTCGATTTGCCGACGATATTGTAGTCATGGCTGAGACCATGGAGGACCTCAGTATTATGCTCGCTGACCTCAGCAGAGTTTCCGATCGAGTTGGTCTTAAAATGAACATGGACAAGACGAAAATTATGTCTAATGTCCATGTTGTGCCAACTCCCGTAATAATCGGAGGCTCTGCGCTCGAAGTTGTTGACCATTATGTATACCTGGGACAAACAGTCCAGTTAGGTAGGTCCAACTTCGAGAAAGAGGTCAATCGTCGAATCCGACTCGGCTGGGCAGCGTTCGGGAAGCTTCGCAGTGTCTTTTCGTCCAAATTACCGCAGTGTCTCAAGTCGAAAGTCTTCGACCAGTGTGTGTTGCCAGTGATGACTTATGGTTCCGAGACGTGGGCGCTTACGATGGGCCTCATAAGAAGGCTCAAAGTCACTCAGAGGGCTATGGAGAGGGCTATGCTCGGGGTTTCTCTGCGTGATAGAATCAGAAATGAGGATATCCGCAGTAGAACTAGGGTCACCGACATAGCCCGAAGAATTGCGAGCCTTAAGTGGCAGTGGGCGGGGCACATTGCTCGCAGGACTGATGGCCGATGGGGCCGGAAAGTTCTCGAGTGGCGCCCGCGAACCGGGAGACGAGCTGTCGGTAGGCCTCCAACAAGATGGAGCGACGACCTCGTGAAGGTTGCGGGAAACCGGTGGAAGCAAGTAGCACAGGACCGGTCTGAGTGGCGAGCCTTGGGGGAGGCCTATGTCCAGCAGTGGACGTCTTTCGGCTGAAATGATGATGATGATGATGATGATGATAAACGCACACTACAAAAAAAAATCAACACATCAAAAAATACCCGTACACAGATAAAGTTTTCACGTAACTATGCAGCATCCATATGAACAAGACTAGTGATGGGACACATCTGAAGAATGAGTCAAATCAGATTGATGAATGAACTGAATTATTTTATAGTATTTTATTTTATAATAAAATTGTTAAACTGGAAATTCTGTACATTGAAGATACCCAAACATATATTTGTTTGTATGTATGTATGTCTGTATCTGTATTCGTGTCCTTAGCCCACACACGGTTTTTTAACTGTGGAATGAACTGTTGCCCGAAGTTTCCGGGCGGATACATATGTAAAGAAATTAAAGTAGATTGGTATTTGTAAGAGCCTATGTACATGAAATCTATATATATATATATATATATAAAACAAGAAACTGACTGACTGATTGACTGTTTGACTTACTGACTGACTGATCGATCAACGCAAAGCCGAATCTACTGGTCGTAGAGAGCTGAAATTTGGATTGCAGATTCCATATGGAATGTAGGGGAGCAATCTAAGAGAGGATTTCCCGAAATTCCCACAGGAACGGAAAAAAAACGCGATTTTACATTTTAATATTTTTATGCGCATAGGAAGTTGCGTGGAAAAGCTACTTATGTTATAACTACCCTTTTACCCGCGACCTCGTCCGTATGTACTAAGAATTTCCAAGTTTTTAAGTTTCCAAGAATTCTCCTTTATATAGGGATCTTTTCTAAAAGGATAATTCTATTTCTAAATTGGAAATCTAAAAGGATTATATGAAATAATGTATATAAATAATAGTATATGCATTACACATCACTCGTAGTCCCCAACTAAATATTGTATTCATTTTACCTAGATCTATATATTTGCCAACATTTCTTTTCAAAATCAGAATAAAATTCAACATCGCTGTCCAGAGAAAAGTAATATTCACCTTCCAGGATTTAAATGTAACAAACATCTAAACTTATCTACTGTTTAATGGAATATGCAATAAATAACTGACTATTAAATAAACCTCACTGATTGAATGAATGAATGAATGATTCACTCAAAAGTTGAGTCGCTTTTTTGACTTTTGTCACATCTCTAGACCGATTCGCTCCCATTCATGTTGACATTTTTCTGACGTTTACGTATCGCAAAAGTTTTTTCTTTAAATAGAGATTTTACTTCAATACACATTTAATAGTTAGTAAAAATACTTATCTATGATAGGAAACGCGATTTTGTTGCGAATTTGAGCGATCAGATCGCCTTTTACACGAGAATACCGCACAAGACACCATTTTTCAGGAGAAACGTCTCGCGTCACGGAACGATGCAAAATGGCGGTGAAGCGAACTTCAAGTGGGTTTATATAAAGAGTTTGAACAGTTGAACCATGTACTTTGCCGGAGGGGATCGCCCATGTATGGCATCTCCAGTGGCTATATACTCAAAGCTCCAGTGGCTATATACTCAAAGGCTCACACGGTCGTGAGCGTGACAATCAATTCGGGACACTTATGAGCGCTGTGAACGCTGTGAGCGCTTTGAGCGCGATACGGAGCGCACCCCAGGGGTCAAGGTCAAGAGTCCAAAATCTAAAGTCTGGCAAAGATAACAGTAATAATCTGTGTGGCCAACACAGGCGGCCAAGTCCCTTGCAGACATCCCTACTATATATCACTAGTTGTTTTGTGCTTGCAGCACAAGCCACACCACTACTTAAAAAGGGTCCAAAGTCCATATAAAATTTTTAAAAAGCATTTTAAATAAGAAGGTGAGTAAAATTCGTACAGTACAACGATCCCAATTTTTAATATGTATCATTGTTTAGTAATAATTATTTAAAAGTATACAGTAAAGCAGTGTAAAGTATAGTAAGTAATGTAATAATAAGCTAAGACCAGGGAAATGGGTTAAATTATTCCGAATGGAGGACCAAACCAACCCGACTGAAACCAGGCAGTCGTCCCCTTTTGTAAATAATAATAATAATAATACAGAAGCCAGGTCCTGTTTGGCTTTTAAACTTAGTGCAGTAGGTTGTACCTATATTCAAAGTGAACTTTTTTAGGATGTTTGCGCTAAGGCAAGTAGTGAAACAGGTCGGCAGAGTTGTGCCAGTATGTCGACCGATGTCGGCGGCGCCGGGGCCTCTCGTGGACGTTTCTGATGATGACGGTGTGGCGATCTTGACCCTCCAGCGGCCTCCCGTTAACAGCCTTAACTTGGAGCTGTTGCAAGCCATCAGCAAGGGCCTGGATGACATTGCGAAGAACAAGCCGGAAGGCATGATTTTGACTTCTGTGAGTATTGCTGCTTTAATTTACTGATGAGTGCTTCAGATTGTGTAGCAAGATTGTGTAGCGGCCGTTTTTAAAGTTACAGCAAACAAATTAATATAAAGTGCTAACTTTCCTGATTCTTATTCAATACTAGTTGACTTCCATACAAAGTTATTTCTCTTTTTTTTAGCTGTTCCTTTAGATTTTCCCCGATTTTTTTTTTTCTAAACCTTCCCTGAACTGAAAATCACAGTGAATAAACAAAATTAAGAATCAGCCAAATTGGTTCAGCTGTTCTTAAGCCTTAGCCAGACTTTTATATAGATATAAAACTTAAGTTAAGGAATGTTGCATGCTAATATGGAAAATAAACGAATTTGTATTTGTAGATATACATTTGTAGATGTTTATGTGATTATTTGAGCTGAAAAACCATCTAAATAGTTGAAAATTACTTACATGTTACATGCAAGTCTTTTCTTCAAGTTTTCTATTTGCTACTTGGTACAAGTTTCAGACCTTTAAATGATTGCAAACCCTAACTTGCATTTTCATTGTTGTTGAATCATATAAAAAAATAGGAATAATTTCACATAAATTCCAGGCATCGCCAACCGTATTCTCCGCTGGTCTCGATATCATGGAGATGTACAAGCCCGACCTCAAGAGAGCCGAGGAGTTCTGGACCACTCTTCAAGAAGTTTGGATCAAGCTGTTTGGTTTCAAGTTTGCAACAGCTGCCGCTATCAATGTAAGAAAAAACACACTGAAAAATTTAACTGTTACACACTAAAAAACTGAAAACCGAATATCATTTTTCAATAATATGAAAAAGTTTGATTGAGTTGTTATAAAATTGACAGCCGTAGAGATTAGTTGGGGTAAGTGCGTCTAAAGTGATTTTTCGACCTGCTTATTGCAGTGAGATCATGTTTTATTACTCACATGCATCGATAATATCATTACAAGGTTCATGCAAGATAAGATGACGAAAATGCACTGAAATCCTAGTTAAGAAATATTTATAGTTATTGATTCATTTATGGTAGGTGCACTTACCCTCCTCTTGCGCACTTGTCCCGACTGACCTTAAATAGAGATCGCCAGAGATTAGTGATCTAAAAATCTAGACAGCAAAATACTCTTCCCACCTTCGTTGGAATTTCCCACTTTTTTTCATTTCTTCAGAAAACATCCCAGTAGAAATAATTACAATTAGAAATGATGCATTCCAGGGCCATGCTCCAGCGGGTGGCTGTCTTCTATCGATGTCGTGCGAATACCGTGCGATGGTGGGCGGCAAATACACCATTGGACTGAACGAGACTGCTTTGGGCATTGTGGCCCCGCTGTGGTTTATGGACACTATGACCCATACCATCCACATCAGGGATGCAGAGATGGCCCTTACCACCGGCAAGCTGTTCTCCGTTGACGAAGCTTTAAAGGTAACTTTATTGGTGTGAATCTGAATGAAGTCTTGAATTTTTTAGAATCACATGCATTCAGATCAATCAATAGTTTGATTAATACTTTAAGTATTTTGTGAAAACATAAGAGTATTCTGGAGATCAGTTCCTTCTGCATAGTCCTAATTTTTTTTTGGAAATAGAGAAGCATTTGGCCACCATTCCCACCTGATGGATAGTGATGATGTCAAAGGAATTATAGCAAGTAAAGGGTAAAAATCACTTATCAAAAAACTACTGTAGATTATCGGCTTATAGATGACTAACCGTGCACGCGCTGTAGATTATCGGCTTATAGATGACTAACCGTGCACGCGGCTTCTCACGTGGAAAATATTTAATAGAAATTCCATAAGCAGAGGCTCACCATCTCTTAAGGGCTTATGTGTGGTAGGATTTCGTCAACATCCTTAGAAAATATCACTAGACCATATGAAAGAAAGAAAAAAAGAAAAACCATTTATTGTCATACCCAAAATACACAACCATTTGAAGACAAAAATAAATACACATGACACAATGAATAAAAAAAAACATAATGAGTGCAATATTGCAATGGCAAACATATAGATCACACATTATTATTTAGGGACGACTTCCTGAATCAGTCAGGTGATCAGTTCTCCATTCGGAACCATTTCACCAATTTCCCCGGTCTCCCCTGGGATTACGCCACGGAATATTTAATAGTACTACATACAGAATGGCCACGGAATCAACCGCCTGAATCTAGCCGGCGCGCAACTCGCGCCCAACTCGCCCTTACCATCATTTGTTTCATCCGGAGATGCGAAAGTGGATCACTGGCCCGCGTAGTTGGTACACACACATTCACAAGTGTACAGACGTCCTCGCACGCAAGCATTGACACTTCACTCGAATTGTGTTCGAAATCGTGCTTTTATAGGCCGTGTCCACCGTGTGATTACGGGTTATCCGTTCCCAACGCCGTCGCCCCGTTGAACCCTCCTGTAGCCTTGCAGAAGCCTATTATATTCCCTATCGTTAGGTCTTGTAGGTCATCTTCATCTAGCGCTTCCCTTCCGGTTCTTTCCCATCTCGCCATTGCACGCCATGGATCATCATCATCATCATCATTTCAGCCGATAGACGTCCACTGCTGGACATAGGCCTCCCCCAAGGCGCGCCACTCAGACCAGTCCTGTGCCACTCGCATCCACCGCGTTCCCACGACCTTTACAAGGTCGTCGCTCCATCTTGTTGGAGGCCTACCGACAGCTCGTCTACCGGTTCGCGGACGCCACTCCAGGACTTTCTTGCCCCATCGGCCATCAGTCCTGAGAGCAATGTGCCCCGCCCACTGCCACTTAAGGTTCGCAATTCTTCGAGCTATGTCGGTGACCCCAGTTCTACTGCGGATATCCTCATTTCTGATTCTCTATCACGCAGAGAAACCCCGAGCATAGCCCTCTCCATTGCCCTCTGGGTGACCTTGAGCCTTCTTATGAGGCCCATCGTAAGCCCCCACGTCTCGGAACCATAAGTCATCACTGGCAACACGCCATAGATCACACATAGAGTATTGTATAATCTGCTCTAAAAGCGACCTTACCTTTACCTTTCAGGTCGGAATGATCGACGAAGTGGCAACCGACAAAGCTGATGCCATAGAGAAATGCAAGAAGTTCATTAGCAAGTTCGACATGATACCGCCTCCGGCGCGAACCTTGACCAAATTGAAAATCAGGCAGGATCCTTTGGCGAGGATGCAGAAAATTCGCAAACAAGATACCGCCGAGTTCATTCAGTATCTGCAAAATCCTGCGGTGCAGCAGGGATTGGAAATGTATATCCAAATGATGAAGCAAAAGGCTTCCAAGTAATGCCAAGCTAGTCAATCAAATCTTCAAACTGGCAATGTCAATTATAGGTTAATTTTACATTTATATTGTGTGCACTTTTGTGCTGTTTTTAAGTATAGACGATGTACCTAAGTATTACCTTTTTACGTGTGAGAGATTTACGAGATATTTTATGTGTTAATTATATCATGTTATCTTATAATTTGAAGTATTTCTTTTTACGGTTTCACTTACCTAAGATACGGTCGCCATTAGGTATATCTGAAAGGATGATCATAAACATCTGAACATGCACTTGAAAATAAGATCGTGTCTGATATTTATGGTCGCCTTGTTTGTTCACATAGGTATGTATATTTGCGTCTGTATAACTGTTCTAAGGTAACTAGCGGCACCAGTCAAAAGTTCCAGTCAAGAACAGCGAACTGTTTATGACATGAGCAATAACATTGACATCAAACACAGGCGGTCTGTCGGTCTGTCAATGACCAGATTTAGGTGTTCAAGACTGGGAAATTTACCTTACTCTGTATAAGTCAGTAGGTATACACGGTGTTACAATATAACCCGTAAAAAAATATAATACATTAACAAAGTCAAATATATTGCCAACCCCAATAAGCGATCAAATCAGAGAACCGGAGTTAGCAAATTTATCCGGTACTGGCTACGAAAAACGCCAAGTCAGAAAAACCGTTTTAGGAGATCATTAACCCCTTTTCGGCTTTATACATATTTTTAGGGTTCCGAAGTCCACAAGGAACCCTTATAGTTTCGCCATGTCCGTCCGTCCGTCCGTCCGTCCGTCTGTCCGCACTATTGCTCAGAGATGCTTAGTTCTAGAAAGCTGTAATTTGGCATGAATATACATATTAGTTACGCTGACAAAGTGGTACAATAAAATTTTGAAATATATTTTTTTATAGGGTACCTCCCCTACTCGTAAAGCCAGGGGCGTCGGGCGGGCACGTCATACCACAGGCTAGCTAGATGCTAATAAGTCTTAGAAAGGTACTGTGGGCATCGTCAACTTCGGAACCCTTATAATTTGCGCGTGGCCCGACACGCACTTGGCCGGTTTTTTGTAACATTCTGTATATCCCTGGTAGGTATAGGTACTTATAATTACCTTTAAATGTTTCCAACAAAGATTATGCAGTATATATTTAATAATATATGTAATATGTAGTATAATCAAAGCCAATATTAATTATTATATTTAAAACTCTTCCCCGCCCAGCAGAGCGACGGTCTCCGGGTCGACCGTCTCAGTGAGTTGCATGTGCATGTCGGTCCATTCCTCTCTCTGGTTGTCTATGAAGTAGTTGATCTCCAGTATCCTGTCTCTGTTACGCTTCACTTCATTGCTGGAAATGAAACTCTTATTATATATTTATTTGGGAATATTTAAGCAAGTAACTGCGGGCGGTGACCAATTTCTATCAAGTGGATCGGTAATTACATCAAAAAATTCGCAAATGAGCTAAACATCTTTAGTGTTCATCTTGTCCTCTAGGCTAGTTAAGCCATGTGAATTTCTCGTTTCTCCCATTAGCAACTAGTTAGCCCAGTGGTTCCCAAATTGTGCACCGCGGTGCCCCGATTCGCCGAAAAGTGTAAAGAGGGGCACCGTGTTGCTTTCACTAGAACCTTTTAGTAATTCGTGGCTACAAAATAATATTTCGAGTAGCTAGGGTGCGCCGACAGCAAATACTAAATCTGTAAGAGCCGCGCTCTGAATAGATTAAATTAGCCTATTTTTTTCGAGAAGTTTAAATGAGGCACTATTGCCATGTTTCTTTTTAAAGAAACCCATTTTTTCCTGAGCATTCTTGCCAACAAAAGCTTCTGAAGCCCTTACTCATTGGTCCCCTGCACGAGTTCGTCCCGCCAGTTGTTAGCTCTCGTCATCAGCAGGTCTTCGCGCGCGTCGATGAATCGGCTGTGGTTGTCCGATGACTGCGCCACGAGGTTCACCATCGCGTCACGGTCCATCATCACCTGAAGAATAGTTATGTCAGTCCGGTTCGAAATACCAAATTCATTGGAGCTATTCATTGGTTATGTGATAGTTGCTCAAGTCATGCGCTAATGCGACGTCGCTATCTCATTCTGGGGAAGCATCACATGGAGGAATCTATAGCCCTACAAAGCCGCAACTCGGAACTACAAGTCTAATAGCGGCTCAAGCTCACTTGAGCCACTTACTAAAACTAAAACACCAAGTAATAAATAATTTGAAAGTGAAACATAGGACCACGCAATGAAAATCTTGTGATTTTCTCTATTGTTTATTTGTTTCTTCTTAAGAACATCCATGACGACAATGTCAAAACGACCAATGGCTGACTTTGCCGACCGACACCGACGCCGCTAGTGCCCCAGCGGAATTTTCACTCGCGGTGACCCATTTGTGTTTGTGTGAAATCTCCCAAGATATTTATTTATCCATGGCGGTCTCACCTGGAACAGCTCGGGCGGCGCGTCGCCCAGCATGACCTTGTTCCCGAGCAGTTTGGAGAGCGCCTCGAACTGTCTCATCGACCACGCCCCCTCGAGCTCTCGCCACGCGCCGAACGCGTTACGGGACACCTCCATGAGCTTCGTTATCATCTCCGTCATGTTCACAGAGAACTGGACCCGAGATTCCTGTTTAAAATTTCATATTTTTCAACACTGGTTCATTACATTCTATGATTTCTATGGACGCCACCTAACATTATCGTATGAGCGTCTATATATTTGTACGTACTTACGAAAATGTTCTAGAACCTGTGGAATACAATCAACGACTAACCTCACATTGTTCGAACAGCGTCATCTCAATATTCATCAGGTTCTTCCATAGATCGTAGAGGAGTTCGTTAAAAGCCTCGCTCAGGTCTATGACGGTCGGCTCGAGTTGCTCCAAAGTGGACTGTTTAGTTTTGAACTTCTGTATGACCTCATTCATCTGCGTGATTAGGGGTCCCTTTTTCACTTCGAATTCAGCTATGATGCTGTAATTGATTGATATGTCTATATTATTATATTATACCTACACGTGCCTACACATACCTAGTACCTACAAGAAATTGACCAATGACTGATCTATCAACGCTACGGGTCGTGGAAAACTGAAATTTGTCATATTAGTTCCTCGGAGTGTAGGGGAGCACTAAGAGAGCATTTCCCGGAATTCCTACGGTAACGTGATAATATGCGTTATACAGCGGGATGGTCCGATGACTTGAAAGCGACAGCAGGACTAGTCTGGATGAGGGAAGCGGCCAACCGCTTTAAATGGAGATGGAGAGATTGGAGAGGCGTATGCCCAACGGTGGGCGAATACACGCTGATGAAGAAGAGAGAAGAAAAAGACAGCCGGATACTGCTAGTTTTCTAAGTAAGTACTTAATATGAATCTTATAACTCCTTCGTATGGTATTTTTTGTCCATGTTTTATAAAACCAGGCCACGATATGATATGATATCATAATTATATTATATCGATAAGTTAATTTATTTAGACTTAATTGGCTTCAATGGATCACAAGAAAAGTGTACCTATAGTTCAACTAGTTCCCCTGCACTGTGGTAAATAGATACTTCTAACATTCACAATTCATGTGTTCCTGAAGTGCCCCGCCCGATTTAGAGACGCACTTAATGCCCCGCCAGGTCTTTAGATGCACTTACCCCTTGCTCTTTTCGACCGAGTCTGCCAGAGCGTTTTCAACCAAATCCTTGAACAGCTTGATCTCGTGTTGCCTCGCATTGTAAGCATCTTGCGCGAACTCCACTAGACCAGCCATCGTCTCCACATACTGCTCTTTGTAACTGCGGAATTTTATATCAGAATATGGGTGCTTCCTTTTTTATTTAAGTAATCAGATTATCTGTGATGCTATACATTTCGCCTAAACATTGGCTATGTGGATGACAAGTTGTCATCCGCATGTTGCAGGCTCCAGGCTCATTGACAACTTTATGTCCTCTTTACCGACGCATATTCGAGTGAAGCACGTACTTACCCGTGTTTTAAGGTACCCAGCCAAGGATTCTCCAACAGTAAATTTGACAAAACTTGTGCCTAAGAGCTAAGAAATATATGGATATCTAGGTATGTCAACAGACAGTTAACACGTGTTCAACAGTCTGGGGCTATATTCAAGTCTTAAAATAGGGATCTCCCTGTTCCCTATAGGATGGCTCACGCGTCGCGTGAATTTTAAGCAGCTAGATTTAAAGTTCAACTTGACGCGAGAGCGATTCTATAGGGAATAGGGAGATCCATTTAAGATTTCGAATATAGCCCCTGATGTCTCATATTCATCATGGATTTGATTGGATCTCATAACTAAGGGGCGATTTTGTTACCGATTTTTGACGATTGATAATCGACTTGGTCATCTAGGATGCATAATTGCATACATGCAGGAATATACCTTCTAAGGAACGGAAACTGGGGCTATATTCGAAGTCTTAAATAGGGACAGGGAGATTCCCTATAGGATCGCTCACGCGTCACGGCGCTCAAGTTGAACTTTAAATCTAGCTGCTTAAAGTTCGGTCGCGACGCATGAGTGATCCTATAGGGAATCTCCCTGTCCCTATTTAAGACTTCGAACACAGCCCCTTCCCATTTAAAGGAATTCAGTATTTTCCTATATTAGATCATTCAAATAACTTACTCAGCATAGTACCCTAGCAGTTCGCCCCCCACTTGGAGCAGAAGCGACCCGTCCGGATCCTTATCGAACATGGACTCGAGAAGTTCCGGGCCGGTCAAGTATTCTACGAACGACATGGCGTAGAATTCCACTTGGGCATCATATTGCTCTCTGGCGACTCGCTCCTTTTCAGATTTTTCGTCTTGATCGTCTAGTTTTCGGAGCAAGCCCCTGGAAATTAACGAGTTAAGAGGGTTTATCTCGAAAGTAGGCGTCAATAGCTGTAGTCCAACGTCGCATATAGCTGTCAAATGTTTCGGTGTTTTTATTAATTTCTCAATATTGCTGAATTATAAAGGGAAGATATCATTTTATGGTTGGATGACGCGTCTCGTTTTATATTTGTTGGTTTGCCAACTTTCGGAGTAAACCCTCTTAATTTTCAGCCAAGAAAGAGCGAATGAAGAGCCTGGAGCTAAAGTAAATTGAATCATAATTACGCCCCCCCCCCCCCCATATAGGTAGGATTATTCCAGACAACATTCCAGGCGGAAAACAGCGTCTAAAGAATAATGGTGTTTAGATCTTGGAGCGTAAAGGATCTGTGATGTGTGTTTGGTAAATGGAAAGTTTGTTTGGATAAGTATCTATATGGGCCTGGTTGGCAGCTGGCTTAGACAATTCCGGGCCCCTCGAATAATGTAAATGTCTATGGACAGCGGACTGTTTAGGGCCGCTGCCAATTACCTTACCAATTTTTTTTTTAAATAAAAATATAAAAACCGCCTTCAAACTCCGACAGACTGCGATGTCAATGTCAAGTTCACTATATGATTATCATTTCTTTGGGTCGGTTCACTTGACACCGATTTCGCAGTCTGTCGGAGTTTGAAGGCGGTTTTTACTTTTTTATTTAAAAAAAATTTTCTTCTACTGTTTCCAAACATTACTATAAAAAATTAAAAATACATAAGTAACTCTGAAGTCTTCAAAATTAACACCAAAATCATCTACGTGCTAGCAAATTTTGAGGAATTCCCGCATTATCTCATGGATTCCGTCATCAGAACTGAACCAAATTAATATGGGACCAACTTGGAAGTAACTACAACCTTTTGAACAAAAAAAGAATCATCGAAAGCGGTTCACGTTTACTATTTATTTTTGATGAACATACATAAAAAGACAGATTCCGACGAATTGAGAACCTCCTCCTTTTTTTGAAGTCGGTTAAAAAGAAAGACATGTCTCGCGAATCAAAGACTAACAAAAAGTATGTTGAATGTTAGTAACGCCACTTACCTGAAAAAAGACTGACCTTTTTCCCTTTCCGCCTCGGTGACGGTCTTATAGTCCAGGTAGGTGACCCGGACTAGGGCGGACTTCAGGAATTCGTAGGTCATGGGATCGTCGCAGCACGGATTGCCTTTGAAGCTGACCGACCGAAGGAAACGGAATCTACGGAGATACGCCATCTGGTGGTTTGAAGAATGCTTACTAATTTGTTGTTAACCCTCTCGCGATGAGGTCTGTGCGAAGCGGGACGTAGAGGTCGCCGCGAGTGAAAAATCCGCTAGGAGCGCTAGTGGCGTTGGTGTCGGCCAAAGCAGCCATTGGCCATTTTGCGCGGTTTGACATTGACAGATATTTACATCCCTCCAATCACCGCCTCGAACGCAGTCTCCAACGCCAGTGGCGCCCGCTGATGAACAAAAATGCGGTGGCCCTCAGTAGGCTTCACAAACTACTAAGAGATACTACGTATGGTGTACGTGGTAGGCTTCTGTGGCGGTAGGTGGTGGGACCTATGCATGTCTCACTCAGTGCCAACATATACCTATAATTATGGAGTGTGGAATGTATCTTGGTAAGGAGTCCAATCTTTTATGGCGAAACAGTTGAAAACGTGTCAAGCGGATTTGCTAAGCAACAAAACAAAACACACTCTCCTCACAACCGTTTTCGCTGCATTTTCGTCTCAGCAGCGCCATCTGAAGGCGCTACCGCAGACTATCCGCTTAGGCGGCATGATACTTGTGGCGACCCGAGCGCCCCCAAACTAACTATACCCGATTTGGTGTCCACTTTTGAAACTATAAAGATTGCGGCCCTTCACATCAACCCTCCATACCTACAATCTTGTAATAGTTAATATATGACGTTCCAACGAGGTGATGTATACCTACGTGAAATAGGAAGGCATAGTACAAATAGACTGGTATCTATATTTATGCCCACGGATCATGTAATATATTTTTGCAGTTACACAGATAAGCGGTCACAACGGTCCGGTCGGGGATTGAATCCGGCCCGCACATCTAAGTTTACTTTTCGAGACTTATACTATAACTTCCCGGTGACGGGAAACATCGTGAGGAAACCTGCACGCATCTGCGGAATAATTCAAGGATTCGTGTACTAGCCCGTGTTGAGGCCAGCAGTGGGACGTAAATACGCTGTTGTGGTTGGCTGGTGGTTGGTATGGTATAAATTTTCAATAGTTTTTTGGATTTAGGCATACCTCCTTGTAATCCTCAATAAGATTATCCCCAATGCTGAACACCAGCAGTTTCTCCATTGTTTCCATATTCTCCAACTTCCTTATCCTATTGTGGAACAGAGTCAACACTTCAATGTTAACCAGGGCGTCTAGATTCTCTATGATCTCAATGTAATTAAACGACAGGTCCAATTCATTGAGGCCGGTCAGCTGTTCTAGGTTTTCGATTTTTTCTATGTTGTTGTGGGCTAGCGTTAGTTTGGTGAGGGATTTGAGCATCCAGAGATGGTCTATGCGCAGAATGTTCTGGAACTCGAGTCGAACTATCGGGGCTTCGTCCAAGTGGACGCCCTCTTCTGCGAATAACCTGCCGGCTTCGTCCTTAGGCCCTGTAGAGCAATGGCGTAAGTACTTAAATAAAGGAATATCTAGTAAATATTCTAATATATAAAATTGGCGTGT
Source organism: Aethes cnicana (assembly GCA_963971205.1). Classification (NCBI taxonomy): domain Eukaryota; kingdom Metazoa; phylum Arthropoda; class Insecta; order Lepidoptera; family Tortricidae; genus Aethes; species Aethes cnicana. The sequence continues at coordinate 4,551,742 of OZ020285.1, forward strand.
CATAGTGTTTGTAACCAAAATCCTCCGAAACGGCTTGACCGATTCTTATGAAATTTGGAGTGTTCAGTATCGTAAGCTATTTTTCATACCCTTAAAAAACTAAGGCGGTACGAAGTCTGCGGGGTCAGCTAGTGTAAGTATAAAAATAACAACAGTGTCAGTTCAGTTATCAGTGAACAAGCAAGTGCACATTGTATGTTATACTTTAACCCTATTGCAATAAGGTCGATTATGCATAGTAATATTATAATCATCATAATCATTGTCACCTTCATTATCATCATCATCATCATCATCATCATCATTCGAAAAAAAATAAGTAAAAAAAAGCCTTCAAACTCAGACAGCCTTATACATAGTCGGCTTGTGGCCTGAACCCAAAGCTATGAAAATTTCATATAAGTATAGTGAACTTTTAACACCTACACTTGCTGTCAGAGTTTGGAGCCGGTAATTTTTATTTTTACGTCCCGACATAAGTATCGCCACCACTACAGCCTATTTACGTCCCACTGCTGGGCACAGGTCTCCTCTCATCACGAGAGGGTTTGGGCTCTATAGTGGGGACTATTCCCCACACGGGCACAGTACGGATTGGGGAGATCACACACATTCCTGAAAAACTCGGTGATAAAATCAAATTGAACTTCGCACATGTAAGAAGTGGTTCGAACCTCCGACCCTCCACATGCAAGGGAGGTCGAACTACTGTGCCACCACGGCTGACGGCACCGAATATCACAGCCTTTGAAATTAATACCAAAATTTCGAGGAATTCCCTCGTTTTCTCATAGATCCCAACACCAGAACAGAATTTAACGGTTCAGTCTGAAACAAATTAAAATGGGACCAATCCGGACCGGAGCGACCACCTATTGATTAAAAAGAATCATTGAAATCGGTTCACAATTGAGTATTGAGTTCTTAATCGAGGAACAAGGGCGGATCCAGCTTTCGACTGAGGGGGGCGTCATACAACCCCCCCCCCCCCCTTTTCGCGTCAGGGATTAAAAATACATTAAATATCAGTAGAACTAGTCCTGCCGAGGGGGGGTCATGACCCCCATGACCCCCTCCTCCCCTGGATCCGCCATTGTCGAGGAACATATAGACGAATTGAGATATTCCTTTTTTTTAAAGTCCGTTAAAATACGTATTTATATTCTTATTCATTTGAATAAAAGTTGATAAAATGTAAGTTCGATCACTCATTTCATGGTACACCTAGGTAGCTAAATAAATATATGACCTAAATTTTATACCTAGTTTCATGTTCTTACCATATTCCAAAATGCACCGAGTTATCATTACATTGTCAATAACGCCTGGTTCTATGGCGGGATGAATAATAAGGCTGTTTAAATTTCTCTTTTCTGCTTTTTTCTCACCCATTTTAAATGAATAATTAATTATAGTATGACTATTTGGTGCTCAGTTGCTTGACTGCAAACTTCAAGACAACTTTTCTAGAGTTGCCTAGATACGTACAGAAAAGAATATATAAACACTTAATAGACATAATGGCATAACGTATGGAAAATGTGCGAAATGAGCTATTATTTAATTTATTAATACTATTAATGGTTATTTTATGGAATACTGTTTAAATAATATGAATATCCGCGGGCACTGCTACTGTTTCGTTTTTGCAATTTGCACGTAACTGGTATCGTACCTGAAGTATGTGTTAAATTTTAAAATAAACAAAACGCAGCTGACTTTTCTATACTGAACATTTGAGACATTTTGGTTTACAGGGGATATTAATATTATTTTTACCATAATTACTATAGTAAGACTATAGTAGTTTCGTAACGTCTAAATATAGATTTTAATTAATATTCAAAGAAAATCATTCGAGCAGTCGACTTGACGCTTGACGACTTGTATCTTAGCATCCGAACGAACCTCTGTTTTGATTTGACGTTTCTTTCTGCGTTTAGCAGTGACAAGTGAAATCGGTGAAATCTTTTTTGATAAATATTCAACAAAAGCCTCAAAAATGTCCTTTTTTGGTGTAGGAAATCCGTTTTCTACGCCAGTCGGTCAAAAGATAGGTTTGTTACCGTTATTTTTCCTTCGAAGGGCCTTGAAAACTTCCGGAAACTTACTTGCATTCTGTGATCCTTTCTTTTTTGTTGCGCACTATTTATCGGGGAATTAGGAGTTCCCCTTTGTGATAATAAAGATTAGAATATGTGGGACTTTAAGGTGTATTATATATATATGGGCATGGATTGTTATGAATATAAATATGTCATCCTATGTCTCATGAGTGCTAATAACTGACCCTTGTTAATTGCTTGGTATATTTATTTTGAATACGATCTGAACATTTAAATCAGTTGTTTGAAATCTAGATTTAAAATAACATTATTAACTACTTATTGTACTGGTTATCTTTCTAATGATTAATATTGCACCACTATAACACCTACTTAATTTCCCATTTGAGTACATTGATATTTACTGTGAAGTTTTCTTTCAGAACAAGCTACCGATGGCGCATTATCATCTGAAAACTGGGCCCTCAACATGGAAATATGTGATATTATAAACAGCACTGCGGACGGGCCTAAGGATGCCATAAAGGCGATCAGGAAGAGGTTGACGCAGAGCGCGGGCAAGAACTACACGGTGGTCATGTATACTCTGACGGTGCTCGAGACCTGCGTCAAGAACTGCAGCAAGGGCTTTCATGTGCTGGTGTGCAACAAGGAATTCATTTCTGAACTGGTAAGTTTGCATTTTTTTTAGGGTTCCGAAGTCCACAAGGAACCCTTATAGTTTCGCCATGTCCGTCCGTCCGTCCGTCCGTCTGTCCGTCCGCACTATTGCTCGGATATGCTTAGGTCTAGAGAGCTGTAATTTGGCATGAATATGCATATTAGTTACGCTGACAAAGTGGTACAATAAAATTTTGAAATATATTTTTTTATAGGGTACCTCCCCTACTCGTAAAGTGGGGGTGTAATTTTTTTTTCTTGCGTACCCCATGGTGCGGCATATCGTTGAATAGGTCTTAGAAAAATATTGTGGGTTTGTTAAAACCATTTTTTGATTAAGTGATGCGTTTGTGAAATATTAAGCTTTAAAGTGCTATTTTTTGTTAGAGTCACGTGTCCCCCCCCCCTGCCAGCTAAATGGTGGTATTTGGATGGCTGAAAAAAATCACGGTTGTGGCATATATAACGTAGTTGAAAGGAAAACTATCAGAGCTAAGTAGGCTGTACAAATTTACGAGTAATAGTCGACCAACTTATAATGATGATTTTTCTCGAGCGGCAGGGGCGTCGGGCGGGCACGTCATACCACAGGCTAGCTAGATGCTAATAAGTCTTAGAAAGGTACTGTGGGCATCCTCAACTTCGGAACCCTATAATTTGCGCGTGGCCCGACACGCACTTGGCCGGTTTTTACAATTAATATTTCCGATATTAATCCTGTATAAACAGCACTGATTGAAACTTGTTATACCTATTTATGTGAATATGGAATATAGAAAACAGTGCATTCTCATTTCTGCACAATGAATCCACATACCATGATACACACAATACATCTACCTAACAGGGTAAACCGTTTATTAGTCATCATAAAAGTATGAACATGCTAGAACTAAAGCAGCCATATTTAATAGTTATACACATCAATAGTACCTACTTATGAGTTTTTAGTACTGCCAGTAGCTCTTCACTGTTTTGAATCTTACTTATCAAGTTAGGTAATTTAAATTTTGATGTCAGTGAACTGTCTGAATCATATACTGTATCTGATAAGGTGACATTGCGTAACAGTGGCAAGCTTATTACCTTTATGCAAAACTGGCTCTTACACGCGACTTTATTAGCAAGGTATTCCATACTAAACTTCCCCCCCTATTTACCCTCTAATGGGATGATTCCGGGATAAAACGTATCTTATGTTTTAATCCAGGTTGTAAATTATCCATGTACTAAATTTCACCTAAATCCGTTCAGCCATTTTAATGTGATTGTGTAAGGCACACACAAACTTTCAGCTTTATTATACACTAGCTTTTCCCCGCAACTTCATATGCGCAGAAATATTAAAAAGTAAAATCCCGATTTTTCCCGTTCCCGTGGGAATTTTGCAATATCCTTTTTTAGCCTACGTCATAACATCTACCTGCATGCCAAATTTCAGCCCGATCCGTCCAGTGGTTTGGGCTGTGCGTTGATAGATCACTATGTTAGTCAGTCAGTCAGTCAGTCACCTTTGAGTTTTATATATTTAAAGATAGATATTATGAAGATTGCCAAGTGACAACCTTGGTGACAAATGGCCTTTGTATATTTATGTATACAGTTATACACACTGTTATGCATTCATTAGATTTCAACCCACACGGTAATAAAGTTCATTTTTATTGTTTTGCATAGCCAGTACACCATGGCTTATTTATGGTGCATATTCTCTTATAATTGGCTGAAATGTCAAAACTAGATTACTTAGATGAAATTATTTTAAAGGAATTCTCTGGAATGTATACTTATTGTTTGCTATCAAAAGTGCAACACTGTATTAATTAATAATAATATTGCACCACATACAAATTCTAGAACCATCTAGAGATGTCATTTATTATGTTATCTATGCAAGTATCTCAAACATCTGTGATATCTTTGTATTGGCTGGTGACTCACTGACCTTGATCTTACGTACAAATCATATCGTTGATCATTTCATTGCCTTTGCAATACAACAGCTTTTTTATGAGTTTTTGTGATCAACTAATACCTAAAGCATTGTTCAGAAAATATGGCAGCTAAATATTTTTATTTACTTATTTAGCATTGACATATTTTTTGCCACTGCATTTTCTAAACTTTATTTTAATGACATGCATTCTGTTGATGGGTAATGGGACTAATGGGTATGTCTTTTTTTATTGGTAAATGTTTTTTAGTGTTCACTAACACCCATACATGAAGTATTTGAATGACTAGCTAAACATATCAAAAAATAACATTTTTTTAATTGCTCAGGTCTGAGGTGTAAAACTTGTTATGATAAGAAACTCGTTTTTGTTTTCAACCTAAAATGTTTGTGACTAACTTTATTTAATAATGACATACAATATCTCATAAATAGCTTCATCATTAAATTAAGAAGCCCACAAAGGTTATAAAATTAGTGGAATACAACAACAACAAGAATAACAGCAACAATACTCTTTATTGAACATTATATAAACAAAACAAAGAAAATATAGAAATAATACTTATTAAATAGGTAAACAACAGGCGGACTTATCGCTAAATAGCGATCTCTTCCATACCAACACCAATAAGTTTTGTATACTATTGTTTTATTGACCTTTGCTGTGTTTGAGTCTTCTAACTGACAGAAGAGTTGTGTTGTCGTTAGCCACTAACAAAATGGAGCGACGACCTTATGAAGGTCGCGGGTATCCGAAGAATGAAACGATGACGTGACGATGACGATGATGATGGTGATAACTGAAGCTACATTGTAAATTCGACTTTTTTTACAGGTAAAGCTTATTGGGCCTAAGAACGATCCACCTACTGTGGTCCAGGAAAAAGTCCTGAGTCTCATACAGTGCTGGGCCGATGCTTTCTCCAGTCAGCCGGATCTGCAGGTGATTGTTTATAATAATAAGTTATTCAAAAATTAAATTTTTGCGATGCGCTTTTATTGCTGACTGTACTTTTTTTGGAAATCTTTCATCTACCCTTCAAGACGAATCAAACGAGCCCAAATTCGATGAGTTTATGTAGTTTTATTCCCTTGGTGGTCAAATGAGCCCACAGACCACTCAGCCCGCGGGCTGAGTTGACCGTATAAATTTGTGTATTGGTGACTTGACCCACCTGTGTTAATTGAGCCCGCGGGCCCGTTCAACCCCTAAATTATCGCTTAGGATCAACTCAGCCCACGGGCTCAGTCGACTACTAGTTTACCGGCAAGGGTCCACTCAGTCCGTGAATATGCAAAGACTTAGGAATGTGACTGGGTCGACGGGTCCCCGCTACGCAGGGCCCCTATTTCTAGGTAGTTTGCCCTTCGGGCGTATATAGATAACTCACGAACCTAACCTACATTCACACCTTTGATCTAACGGACTGAGTAGACACTTACCGGTAAAATAGTAGTTGACTAGACCCACGGGCTGAGTGGGCCCTTACCGGTAAAAGAGTAGTCAAGTGAACCCGCGGGCCGAGTTATCCGATAAGTGAGGGTCGAGTCATCTACGAAAAAAAAACAAAGTGGGCAATTGAGCCCGCGGGATGAGTGTCTGTGGGCTCATTTGACCACCAAGCCGTTTTATTACGGAGTTCCTATGGCCACCTTCCAGCTCAATCATCAGATCAGTTCCACGTCATCATAATATTGCATTGTCACGCGATTTACATATTCGTGCAAATTTCAGCTCAATCGGAAATCGGAAAGTGGGTCAAATTTAACTTGCAAGATTCCATTACATAGTTACATACAGGTCGACCTAATAAAAGCGTGTTAAAAATAAGAATTGTTTTTATTGTCACATGAAAAAATCAAAAGTAATAAAATATCAAACTAAAAAAATGATGATGATTAACGCATTCACTGCCACCGACGCATATATGCGTTTTGCTGACTTTCCCGCAGTGCCTCGAACGCACATGTGCGTTGTAATGTTCCGTTAATGACAGATGTGGCACCTGGCGAAAGTTAGAAAAACAGAAGTGTCAGTGAATGCGTTAAAAGAGAAACAGCTCCCAGCATTTTCCGTGCTGGCGGAACAGAATTGCACAATAGATGAACATGAAAAATGAAACTTTGGCTTCAAGGCATTCAAAGTGCTATGATTATTTATGATTTCTTTTCCTATGTACGGTGGACTTGAGGACCGAAGTGACGGCTCACCACCAGCCACTAATCTATGAATAACATGAAAAAAATGTGATTGTTGTTTGCAGGGTGTCGGACAGGTTTACAACGAGTTGCGAACCAAAGGAGTGGAGTTCCCGATGACCGATTTAGACGCAATGGCACCCATCTTTACACCCCAACGGGTAACTATTGACAACTCAAACATACTATAGGTTGACAACTTCGTACCCAACCGGTAAACAACGAAAAAAAGGTTACCTAGTTTTGAAGTTACAGATCAAAAATAAGGAAACGTATTTTTTTAAAGAAAAGAATGATCTTATTATTATTTTTTACAAATTTTCTGCTTGAAATCGTAGGTTTTTTTTTATTGCTTGTTAATCTTTCTAGCTTTCAAACAAGACTACTTTAAAAAAATACACCTTTTACTTAAAGAGAAAAAAATCATGACCGAAAGATGAGGAAAAGAAATCAAAATGGTTTGATTCTTGAAATAGCTAACTTCGTTTTTTTTTTCGGTTTGTTATCGATAATTTTTTATACCTAATATACGCACATTTCGTTTGATCAAGTGTAAAATTAACACATTGTATAAGTAATATGAGTTACCGAAATGTATTGACGGCCTGATTGGTCCAGTTGGTAGTGACCCTGCCTTCTGATCCGATGGTCGCGAGTTCGAGTCCCGCTCGGGGCAAAGTTTGTGTGATGAACACGAATGTTGTACTCGAGTCATGGATGTTTAGTATTTATATATGTATGTATTTCTCTATATAAGTATTTATATCGTTGTCTAGCACCCATAGTACAGTCAGCAGCAGAAGTAGATAAGCTGTCCAGGTGTTCAAAATGACCTACACACGACCTTATTCTTAAGACGTTAAGGGCGTGTGTAGGTCATTTTGAACACCTGGACAGCTTATCTACTTCTGCTGCTGACTGTACAAGCTATGCTTAGTTTGGGGTTAGGTCAATATGTGTGAAATGTTTCAAGATATTTATTTATTTATTTATTTTTATATACAAGGGCTCGATTATATCATAGAAAAATAAGGTAAACCTAGAATGCCAACTTTCATACAAATTAGCGTACGCCCGGAATAAGCGTTAAATGCGATAATAGATGTCGCTGCCTAGGTAGCCTGGATACAAATTTGAACTCCATGAGCAACATCTAAATGACGCTGTACAGGCGAAGTATGAAAATTTGAAGCCCCCTATTGTCGATGTACACCTTAATGTACGCAGATTGACAGTCTATATCCTCCACAGCCTTGTTTCTGATTATATAGACTTCCAAAATTGCAAAATAGTATTTTTCGCAATCGTGACATAATAGAGAGCTTTTCAGTCGAGTACCGTGTTTAGGCCACGAAGCTTGCTGAGTGGCCTAAGTAAGGTACGAGATTGAAAAGCTTGATTATGGCACTATTGTGAACAATACTTTTTGTACGAGTCCATTAAAATTAATAATTTAACTCATTAGTACGAGTATATAAGAAAAATAAATGTCGTTTGAATTTTGCTCTTCGTGGTAGGGCCTGTAATCTAGTTGGTCACGACGTGCATCTAGATGGCCATGCCGAAACGTGAAAAAGTATTTCGATCGTCTAGAGCGAATCGAAATAACTTATTTCGGTTGTTTCGGAAG
>OZ020285.1:4560453-4612201 GCA_963971205.1 Aethes cnicana
AAAAATTAAAATATTCATAAGCAGCAGTAATCACACTAGAAAATCCATCCCCGTAGATATATCTTCTTCTTATATATAAAATTTAATCGCTGTGCGTTAGTGTGGCTAAGGCTGGTTGCTGGCTGATTCTTTTTGTGTTTTATTCCATGTGATTCAGGGATTGTTTAGAAAGAAAAAAATATCGGGAAAAGTCAAAAGGATCAGCTAAAAAAAGAATCGCCTACGGGTGATACGAAGTTCACCGGGCCAACTAGTCGAGAATAAATGCCAAATTTCATCCAAATCGGTTCAGTAGTTTCGACGTGAAAAAAGGACAAACAAACACACTTCCACATTTATAATATCAATATGGATTTGCTCCCCAAAAAATCAATGCAGAAAAAGAGGAATACCTTTGCAGAATGTTTTATTTTGCAATACGGTTGGGACCGGGGCTAACTCCACGTTCAAATAGATGTCAACTATGTTCTTAGTGATGTATTGAAATTACAATACTGTTGTCATCAGGTGGCTCTGTCCGAGAGTCAAACGGCGAAACTCCGCGGCGACCTCGCGGTCGTGGAAGGAAACATGGCGGTCATGAATGACATGCTGAACGAACTCACCTCGCAACCGCCCGCTTCTACCCATCAGAGCGACATAGACCTCGTCAACGTAAGTACACTCCAGTCTGCAGACTGGATATAGCCTAATAAACGCACTTGGTGGAAGGAAATATGGCGGTCATTAATGACACGCTGAACGAACTCACCTCGCAACCGCCCGCTTCTACCCATCAGAGCGACATAGACCTCGTCAACGTAAGTACACTCCAGTCTGCAATATAGCCAGATAAACGCACTTGGTGGAAGGAAACATGGCGGTCATGAATGACATGCTGAACGAACTCACCTCGCAACCGCCCGCGTCTACCCATCAGAGCGACATAGACCTCGTCAACGTAAGTACACTCCAGTCTGCAATATAGCCAGATAAACGCACTTGGTGGAAGGAAACATGGCGGTCATGAATGACATGCTGAACGAACTCACTTCGCAACCGCCCGCTTCTACCCATCAGAGCGACAGACCTCGTCAACGTAAGTACACTCCAGTCTGCAATATAGCCTGATAAACGCACTTGGTGGAAGGAAACATGGCGGTCATTAATGACACGCTGAACGAACTCACCTTGCAACCGCCCGCTTCTACCCATCAGAGCGACATAGACCTCGTCAACGTAAGAACACTCCAGTCTGCAATATAGCCTGATAAACGCACTTGGTGGAAGGAAACATGGCGGTCATTAATGACACGCTGATCGAACTCACCTCGCAACCGCCCGCTTCTACCCATCAGAGCGACATAGACCTCGTCAACGTAAGTACACTCCAGTCTAATATAGCCAGATAAACGCACTTGGTGAAACAAATATGGCTTTCATTAATGACACGCTGAACGAACTCACTTCGCAACCGCCCGCATCTACCCATCAGAGCGACATAGACCTCGTCAACGTAAGTACACTCCAGTCTAATATAGCCAGATAAACGCATTTGGTGAAACAAACATGGCTTTCATTAATGACACGCTGAACGAACTCACTTCGCAACCGCCCGCTTCTACCCATCAGAGCGACAGACCTCGTCAACGTAAGTACACTCCAGTCTGCAATATAGCCTGATAAACGCACTTGGTGGAAGGAAACATGGCGGTCATTAATGACACGCTGAACGAACTCACTTCGCAACCGCCCGCTTCTACCCATCAGAGCGACATAGACCTCGTCAACGTAAGTACACTCCAGTCTAATATAGCCAGATAAACGCATTTGGTGAAACAAACATGGCTTTCATTAATGACACGCTGAACGAACTCACCTCGCAACCGCCCGCTTCTACCCATCAGAGCGACATAGACCTCGTCAACGTAAGTACACTCCAGTCTAATATAGCCAGATAAACGCACTTGGTGAAACAAATATGGCTTTCATTAATGACACGCTGAACGAACTCACCTCGCAACCGCCCGCGTCTACCCATCAGAGCGACATAGACCTCGTCAACGTAAGTACACTCCAGTCTAATATAGCCAGATAAACGCACTTGGTGAAACAAATATGGCTTTCATTAATGACACGCTGAACGAACTCACTTCGCAACCGCCCGCTTCTACCCATCAGAGCGACATAGACCTCGTCAACGTAAGAACACTCCAGTCTGCAATATAGCCTGATAAACGCACTTGGTGGAAGGAAACATGGCGGTCATTAATGACACGCTGAACGAACTCACTTCGCATCCGCCCGCTTCTACCCATCAGAGCGACATAGACCTCGTCAACGTAAGAACACTCCAGTCTGCAATATAGCCTGATAAACGCACTTGGTGGAAGGAAATATGGCGGTCATTAATGACACGCTGAACGAACTGACCTCGCAACCGCCCGCTTCTACCCATCAGAGCGACATAGACCTCGTCAACGTAAGAACACTCCAGTCTGCAATATAGCCAGATAAACGCACTTGGTGGAAGGAAACATGGCGGTCATTAATGACACGCTGAACGAACTCACTTCGCAACCGCCCGCTTCTACCCATCAGAGCGACATAGACCTCGTCAACGTAAGAACACTCCAGTCTGCAATATAGCCTGATAAACGCACTTGGTGAAACAAAACATGGCTTTCGTGTGACATACCGAATGAACTCACCCTGCTTCTATTCATGAGAGCGACATTGCCTTAGTCAATTTAAGTATACTCTTTACTTTGAAATTTTGAATGGATTATTAAAATTTCTTTTATGGATCATTCATTATTCGAGCGTTTCAATCACTTTGTGGACGCGTTTTTTTAATAATATTATTATATGGAATGACAACTTTGACACTGACAGCCATCATAGGAACAGTGGCACCAAATGGTGAGCAGGAATACAGTGGCCCTTATAAACGTCATCTTGTTTTACATAAAGTCAAATGTCTTCGTTACCCTTACACAGGAGTTGGCAGACACCCTCCGGGCCATGCAAACCCGGGTGGCGGAGCTGGTCGCGCGCGTCGGCGACTCCCCGCTGACGGGATCTCTGCTACATGCCAACGATCAACTCAATAACTTGCTTCTACGGCACTCGCGGCTGCTTAACAACAGGTGAGACGGACAGACAAAATCGACTGACATTTTATTTTTTAAACATGACTATTTTATTAGCTAATTAGAAAGTAGGGAAAATTTAAAAGGATACGTATTTTTTTTTTTTTGTAAGTCGTCAATTTCAGGCATAAAATTTAAAAAACTCCTCATTCTAAAAGGGCGCAAGTCAAAAGTGACGTAGTAGCTCTTTCTGCGCATACAATATACACTTTATTGAACACCGAGCGAGCCGGAATCGAACCCACGACCCTCTGCACGAGAGGCAGTAGGTCGAACCACTAGATCGTAGAATAACAAATCGAGTAAAAATTAATATCGAAATGATTGAATGCACTCATATAATTTTTTTATTTAATTTCAGAAATGCTGCGAAGGGCGGGGCCACGCCGTCGGCCATTTTGGGCGCCGCCATGGGCGTCCCGGTCTCCGGTGATTCGCGTAAGATTTACTAGACTCTATAGGCCAAAAAAATAGGCAAATTTAACAATTCAAAAGGGTTAATGAAAATTTTAAACCTTTTCTCATGAATCTGGTGAGTCGCAGTCATGCAGATTCTATTTATCTTTTAGTGCAAACGTCAAAATATATGGAAATTTAGGTTAAACGTAATATTGAAAAAAAAAATAGCCTCTTCCCGCTACTACGCTCTCGTGGAATTCTGTTATCGCGTTCCCGCTTGAACTATGCATTTTTCCGGGAGATAAAGTAGCCTACGTCCTATTCCCGGGACCCCAAGATATCCATACAAAATAAATTAATCATTTCATCTAATTCGGTTCAGCGGTTGAAGAGGTAACCGACAGACAGCGTTACTTTCTCATTTATAATATTAGTATGGATTCAGAATTGAATATTAAAAAATAAAATACGAAATTATTTTGTCAGAATACAAAAAAAAACCTACTAATTAATTGCGAGAATTACATAAAATGCTGTAGTTTTGTGATAGAAAGTAACTTAACCCATATATGCCCAATACCATATTTTGCTAACTCTCATTTCTAAAGCGCGAACTGAAATCATCTCGAAAACTTGAACCGTTCTAATTAACCGTTTCATTGGGTCAAAAACTACCCAGGGCATATATGGGTTAAAGAAGAAACAATATACACAGTTTGACAGCTATTTGGACCTTGACTCAATGACGGCCGGATTGGTCCAGTTGGTCCCTGATTGGACCCTGACTTCTGTTCCGATGGTCGCGGGTTCGAGTCCTGCTCGGGGCAAACTTAGTGTGAACACGAATGTTTCTACTCGAGTCATGGATGTTTAGTATTTATATATGTATGTATTTCTCTATATAAGTATTTATGTCGTTGTCTAGCACCCATAGTACAAGCTTAGCTTAGTTCGCAATATGTGTGAAATGTCCTAAGATATTTATTATTATTTATTTAATTATTTATTATAATGCGCCATCTGGTGGTTTTTTGATGAAACCCACGTTTCTTGCTTTTCAATTATTTTCTTGTGGTTTCAGCAAAGAAAGCCGACGATGACGCCTTGATAGATCTCAGTGACGACGTGCCCGACATCACTAAACTCAGTAAGTGGCGGTCCAAAGGCATTTATTTTTCAAATGTCCATTTTTGTGAATTTTCATGTATTCACGTGAATTGACAGGCGTGAGCGACGGACAACCAAACAAGTCCCCGAGTGGCTCCAAGGACGAATTTGACATGTTCGCGCAGTCGCGAAATGTTAGCTACGACAACAAGACTGGGTAAGCGCTATAAATAGCTGACCAAATTTCAATGCGGTTGAGTGTATTTCTATTTAGTCTTTACATTTTTCCGGAGTCACAATCCACTTTTATGTCATTATCTCATCCTATTTCAGTCAATGATGTGTGCTGGCGTGTTACAAGCAGTTTATTTTAAAAATCACATGGCGTATACCCGAGACTCCACTTGCAACCTGCGGAAATATACATTATTGGTCAACCTCCAAAGTAAAAAAAATAATCGATTAGACCTTATGATAACCTACTACTACTACTGCAGCCTATTTGCGTCCCACTGCTGGGCACAGGCCTCCTCTCACCACAAGAGGGTTAGGGCTATAGTCCCCACGCGGGCCCAGCGCGGATTGGGGACTTCACATGCATCTTTGAATTACTTCGCAGATTCGGGGAAGTTTTCCTCACGATGTTTTCCTTCACCGAAAAGCTTAGTGGCAAATTCAAATTGAATTTCGCACATAAGTAAATGTAGAGGGGCGAGCCGGATCCGAACTCCGACTCTCTGCATGAGAGGCGGTAGGTCGAACCACTGGACCACCACGGCTTTAGAAATAATTTACTATAGGAAAGTATTTAAAAAGCACCACCAACACTCAACGCATGTGTGCGTCAAACATGCGTTGAGAGTGTTGGTAGTGCTTTCCAAATACTTTGAAGCGTTTTGAATAAGCAGTCTTCTAAATAAGTATTCTTATTTTGTTAATTACTGATATACCTATCAGATGTGTATAGTATACGCCTGCAAAGGCAAGGTCAGTGAAACGTGTAATTTTTTGTCTATTGTAAATTGTCACCTGCAATTATTAACCTGTACCTTTCACACAATAAACGTTTACTTTACTTTACTTGATGACGACAACTTTTCTTCTCTAGTCTATCAGGAAGATTATTGAAAAGTATTGGACACGTATTTTTTATTTTTTCACGTAATCAAACTTATACGGAGATATATTGAGTTGAAATGTCGCGTGACGTCACGGTAAGGTACGATTTATACCTAACGGTGACGTAGTTAGCCCCCACTCTCCAACTTTAATGCGTTTTAACTTGGTCATTCTTTGTTCATTTGATAAAACAAAAAATACGTGTCTAATATTTTTTACATCACCCTTGGCCGTAAAGTGGGTTTTTCTGCCCGCTACGCGGAGAGAAAATCTCACTTATTGGCCAAGGCAAGATGTAAAACTTTTGACAAACCACGGGCGGTAATTCGTAAAGCCCCAGATCGCATATTTATGGCCCTCACCTTCGGTTCGGGCCACAGAAACCTGCGATTTGGGACATTTACGAATTCACCACCCTAGGTCTGTAATGTACTATTTATTACCTGACTGACGGACTAATTAGAATTTCGATTTGTTCACCCTGTCGTCATTCTTATTATGGAGGGGCGGGGCTTCCTATAGTAGATTATCTCTAAGTGTGAATGTATGTAGAAGCCGTGGTGGCATAGTGGTTCGACCTACCGCCTCTCATGCAAGAGGGTCGGGGCTTCGATTCCGGCTCGCACCTCTAAGTTTACTTAATGTGCGAAATTCAATTTGAATTTACCACTGAGCTTTTCGGTGAAGGAAAACATCGTGAGGAAACCTGCACGCATCTGCGAAGTAATTCAAAGATGTGTGTGAAGTCCCCAATCAGCACTGGGCCCGCGTGGGGACTATA
This sequence comes from Aethes cnicana, assembly GCA_963971205.1. NCBI lineage: Eukaryota > Metazoa > Arthropoda > Insecta > Lepidoptera > Tortricidae > Aethes > Aethes cnicana. The sequence goes on from OZ020285.1 coordinate 4,566,991, forward strand.
GCCCAAACCCTCTCGTGATGAGAGGAGGCCTGTGCCCAGCAGTGGGGCGCGAATAGGCTGTAGTAGTAGTGAATGTATGTCGTTCCGCAGAAGCAGCTACGCCGCTAACCTGGAGGAGCAGACCCCCGGCCTCGCCGCCGCCGCCAGCCAGCGCGCCACGCAGGGACAGCCTCTAGTGAGTTTCACTTGCTATATTATTAATCTAATATACATGGTGGGTCAGAAAATATGGCAAATAATTAACCCACAGTATCGGCTATCGATTCTAAGTATATTGTATAGGTCTTTGATTTTTTTTGAGTTGGTAAAAAAATTTATTTTGTATAGGATTCAGGCGTCGCTCACACAACCAATCCCATATACAATTTTTTTTTTACTAACTCGAAAAAAATTAAAGACCTATACAATATACTTAGAATCGATAGCCGATACTGTGGGTTAATTATTTGCCATATTTTCTGACCCACCGTGTATAAAATTCTCGCGTCAGTGTTTGTAACCAAACTCCTCCGAAACGACGATTGGAAAAAAATACACTGATGATATACAAATAGAATGGCTAAGACGGTAAATCTACCGTTTGGGAAAAGTTTGGTAAAAGGAACGTGCAAATGCCCAGAATATTGTTTTTTTTTAGTACCTTTCTTTTGTTCCAACATTTTTTGTATTTTTTTTTATTTTACTTCTATTATCGACAGCCGACTGAAATGGACCAAAGAGAGATAGACGAAATTTCCGCATGGCTGGCCCAGGAAAAGGTGTGTTTTACTTATGATTTTATTTGTTTATCTTTTCACTTCACCCCTGAAGCACTAACGCAATATCGCCACCACGTTATCACCTATATAAAAACACTGTTTAGTTGTAATAGTATCAACCTGCTATCTAATTAGATACTTGCCATTGATACAAAATTCTTGGAATAATAATAATAATAATAAATAAATACCGGTCTGAGTGGCGAGCCTTGGGGGAGGCCTATGTCCAGCAGTGGACGTCTTTTGGCTGAAATGATGATGATGATGACTTGGAATAACTACTGAAATACTGAAATTATAATTACTTCTAACGCACGTTTGACGTTATTCATATCATTATGACATAGAGATCTTCTACTATATAAAGTCCCGCGCCTTCACATTTCAAAACGCTTCAATGTATTTAAAAAGCACCACCAACACTCTCAACACGTGTGCGTGCTGAGACAGCCATCAACTATGCATTGAGTGTTGGTGGTGCTTTTAAAATAATAGTAAAAAAATTGAAGCGTTTTGAAATGTGAAGGCGCGGGACTTTAGATAGTAGAAAATCTCTACCTAATCACAAGCTTTATAGTTTCAAATTACACTGCCAACTAGAGAATCCTCCATAGCCTCCATTTGACAATTTCGTGTTACATAAACACCTTGTACGAAAGGGCTTAATTTTAATGAGTTTAATGACACTAAATAATAATTAAGAAGCTTTTCTTTAGAAGAACAGATCTAATATTGTATTTTTATTTTTTTTATTAACACGAACTTTTAATATGATAACTTTTTACTAACCTGCTGCCTTCTGAATAGTAAGCACCCAAAATATTCGGATTGCTAGGAAAACAAGTTTTTAATACAGTTGCTCAAAAAGAGAACATTTCGATACCTGTTTAACATGCCAAAAGTTTGTGATTTCCAAACGAGCGCTTTTTGTTTTTTGACAGCTAGTGAGCATGCCAAAAGTCATTTTTTACGTACTAGTGCGTAATGTTTTTTGAGCTTCATCCTGTTGGTTTACTTCTTTATTCTTTTTTCGCAAATGTATAAAAAAATGTCGTTTGATACTCTCTAGTCCCTAGTGTTAACGCTCGCATTCGCTCGCGCCAACATAACTAGGGACTCGTGATAAAATGACGAACTTTTCGCACTTGCATCAAAACAACAATTTATGAATACGCCCCCTTACGTCCCGCCACAGTGACCACTTATCATCAGGTGGCCTTGCCAACTAATACCATGAAAAAAAAAACAAGTGCGAATCAATCCCGATTTCAGGCCGCTTCGGAAGCCGGCGCGCAAGAAAGCGTGACGAGCAGCGATTTCGACAAATTCCTCGCCGAGCGAGCCGCCGCGGCCGACAGCCTGCCCAACGCCGACGCCAGACCCCAAACCACCCCCCAACAGACCCCCCGCCACCGGCAGATCAACAAGGACGAACAAGACCCCATGTTCGCGCTCTGATATGCTTCACAGCCAAAGGTAACCACGTACAGCGCGACGCTACTTAGAAGGCGCGCGGGCAAGCACCTAAGCCGCTGACGCAGTCTACTATTGCTAAATTCACGCGCCTTCTAAACTGTGTAAACCTGTGACACCGAGTATTACCATAGCATATGTTTTAAGGCATCGAATTATGTTAAAACAATTTGCAAATTCCTTTTCATAGTACACGTATGTAAATGCCGATTGGTGCCTGGCTTTTTTAATACTACTACTACAGCCTATTTGCGTCCCACTGCTGGGCACATGCCTCCTCTCATCACGAGAGGGTTTGGGCTATAGTCCCCACGCGGGCCCAGTGCGGATTGGGGACTTCACACACATCTTTGTATTACTTCGCAGATGCGTGCAGGTTTCCTCACGATGTTTTCCTTCACCGAAAAGCTCAGTGGTAAATTCTAATTGAATTTCGCACATAAGTAAACTTAGAGGTGCGAGCCGGAATCGAACCCCCGACCCTCTGCATGAGAGGCGGTAGGTCGAACCACTAGGCCACCACGGCTTCACGGCTTTTTGAATAGTTTTAACTGTATAAGCTATGACTAATTATGGTTCATATTTTTTTTTTATCGGAGCTTTGTTCATAGGCTTTAATGCGAGTTTTATTTAAATGTTTTGTAACCGCTGAATAAATTTCATGACCATGTTACTTATGTAATAAATTAGGATAAGTACATTCGTTCGATATGAACCGCGGAGCATTACAACGGAACTCGCGGTTATAAAATAAGGGCGAGCGTGCAAAACGTGATATCTGTAAACATCATGGTATTATCTAAAAAAAAAAACAGTTATTGAGACGAATCGATATAATATTTTTTTATTTATTATAGATTATTTCTAACGGACTGCATTTGAAAGGATTTTTTTTGTTGATTATTGAAGATTTAAGTTATTGACTGTTGTATTGATATTTAAGTCCTTAAAATGAATTTTTAATGAAATTGAATATACATTGGGCCATACATATTTTAACGGACTAAAGTTACCTCAACGTTTTACCAAAGTAACTGCCGCGACGTATACCTAACACAATCATTCCATTGTTTGTCTGACTGAAATCTGTATTGTGATAGATACGAGACGAACAAACATCGGGCCTCCATGTAACAAGTCCTATTTAAAATAATTTAATTAAAATATTACAAGATTCAGTGTCAATAATCTCTTAGGTGAAAAGGGACTCTATTCGAAACGCTACATAGCGATATAGAGCCTCCATATCCCGAAATAAAAATACACTTTCTCTCTCTTTAGCGAGATAGTATATCAGTGTTATACGAGTACTATCCACGTCTCAGTACAGAGCACCGCCTACCAACCTAGTTTGTTTTTCTTCATCTCCACTATCCTAAGGTTGTCTGGAAGATATCGCTATTAAGCGATAAGACCGCCTGCTGTATGCCACACACCATCTCCTTATTTAGCAAGATGGTATATTACTCCTACTACTAAACTATTACTAAATTGGCAGAAATTTTTTCTCTTCTTTAGGGATATGGACGCTCCATATCAGAGCCTCAATAACGTCAGATAAACCTAAAACAGAATAAATCTAGAAAATCAATGATGTATCGTAAAACTGTCTTAATTATGACTATATGTGTTAAGCCATCTTTAAATGCCAACTCACTCAAGCCTTACCAGGCTAACTGGGAAAGTAGAGCATACACTTTTGCGCCTTACTCCGCTGTACCGAGGTCCAAAATTGTACACATATTAATGAACTCGATTGTATACAAACAGGATCATCTCGATGCACAAACGTTTCAAATCAGGTTCATCAAGTTTAATGTATTCTTGCCTATTCGACCTATGATTTAAAAACCCGATGATACTCTGTATGGATTATTTGGTGAGATAGGGCTTGTTAAGAGGTGTTAATTGTTTAAAAGTTATTTTACTTTGTAATCATCGTATTTAAGATTAAATAAAATAATTATGATATCAATGACTATTATTGAATACTGTCTCTCCCTTAATTTAAAGTAAATCTCGTTCAGTCTGTTACGCTTTCACCACTAAACCAATTTTGATGAAATTTGACAGAAGTAAGATTATAAAGAATAAGCTCTTTGAAGTGGCAGTGGGCCGGTCACATCGCGAGAACTGCGGATAGTCGTTGGAGTAAACGCGTTCTTGAGTGGAGACCACGACAAGGCAAGCGAAGTGTAGGGCGCCCTGTTGCCAGGTGGAGTGACGATTTGCGCAAGGTGGCCGGTGTAGATTGGATGCGGCACGCCTTGGACAGAGCTCATTGGCGTGCATTGGGTGAGGCCTACGTCCAGCAGTGGACTACTATGGGCTGTTGATGATGATGATGAAGATTATTGACATAAGGCCGGAACCCCACTGCGGCGGCTAAAGGCGGGTTCATTGTATTGTCCGTGCGTAGCGCGGCCGTGCTCTGCTGTGGAAGTATCTATTAAATCAAGTCACTATTATCATTTTGATACGAAGCGTTTGTGTACCCATGTGGCGTAGCCTCCCGTGCGCAGCAGTCAGGTTCCGTCCTTAGAATAATTTTAGATACATGATATAGAGGCAGTGTGGACAGAACTTTTTTGCGTCACAGATGCGTATTTTCGATGTGTTATTTCGATATGCAGGACAAAGACTAATACGGTGAATCAACTCTTAAATTGCCCTTTTTTTCTTCAATTGATTTCCGTTTTGACAATCCCAATAAATCAGTTTTCGATTAGCCCGTTTCGTGACTACAATGGAATCGCTTCTTTGGCTTGTTTCCCTTACAAATTACAATCAGCCGTCATCTAGATTCCTTCATAGACACGAAAAGAGCTCATGGATAACCGATTTACTTCGGTTTTCCTATTGGTATTGTTCAGTTGTCTATTGTCAAAACAATTGAAGAATCCCTTCTTTAATAGTTTGACGGGCAATTAAAAGTTGATCCACCCAATACATGAACTACCATGATTTTTAGGTTGCTTCTTGTTCCGGCCGATAATGATGATTCACCAATCTTTGCATCCCATTACTTTAGAGGTTCATTAGCTAACCTTATCGGAGCTTTGCATGCATGCATTAGATAAGGAAACTAAAAATAATTTTAACTTGTTTATTTATCAATTTCTGTATCGACAATAAGTATTTCACAATACATATACACGTAGACCCTTTGAAGGCGATAAAACAATTATCAATGTATTTACAGTTATACAACAGAAACATCAATTCATTAATAATTACCGATCCGTCACTCGGGTCAATTGAACTCTTAAAAATGGTAGTAAATCACCCTCGTAGTTAACACAAACACAACAAGTATAAAAAAAAACATCAAATGGTTACAAAAATAAGATGCACGCCTTACAAATTAAAACATTATTCTTGTGATGACAAATTAAGGATATTACCGCCAGTGTCCCTAAAATAACTATTGTTCGTTGCAACCAACAGTACCTGGCTGAGGAATGTGTTAATAACATATCATTATGATACAGAAATTATAAATATGTTAGAGTTGTACGTGCACTTACTATGCTGCTGAGCGTATCAAATAAATTACACTTAACATATATTAAATTAAAACAGTAGACGCTGGCCATAAAACATCTAACGATGATCTACTATTTGCACAAATCTTCCCTGATTATATATCCCTCGGGTAGAGATCCCGTGGAACCGAAAATGGAGTATTTTGTCCGAAATATCAGGAAGTACAACCTCAACGTAATTTTAGAGTTTTCAGTAGTAAAGTAACAGTCTAGCGAACGAAATGCAGTTAGATTAAGTATAAAAGTAAATATAAATCTATACAGACTAAGCTAGGGAAGTGTCCGCTTATAACTCGTCCCTGGCGGGTTGCTCGTCCTCTTCGTCGTATTCGCTCTGAAATTAATAAATTAATTAAATTAATTAATTTGGTTACAGAGTCAGCATCTCGCTTGTTTATCGAGTAAATTGAAAACTACCAAGATTTTGTGGTACGATTATTTAAAGCGTAGAGTAACGAATTTTCACGCTTGATTGAGATAAGGCACGACTTTCAGTGCAAGTAGTTCCACCGATGCACTTATCGATTATATTCTTTGCTTAAATAATTTTACGATAATTTATTTCCATAATAATAACGGACCACTTGAAGCATGACGATCCGAGTTAAAATATTTCAACAATCTTGTTAAATTATAGGTGTGAAATTAAATACTAATAACATATTATTAAGGATTGTGAATCGCGCCTAACTCTGGGTTAAGGAACAAAACTACTTTCAGAAAGTTAACAATACATCTCTGTGAGTTTTACAAGTTTTATCTCTTCTAAACCAATAATTTAGTTATTTTCACGTTTCATATGTACCGAAAAGTTCCATTTCAAGAGAGTTTACCCTGAAAGTTGGCAACTTCGCAAATAGCTATCAAATATTAAACTGTTTTCATTAATTTCTCAATACGAGTATTGCTGAATATGTGTTGACTGTTGAATGAAATGTATGAATGAAAATAACAAGTTGTTGTAATATTAGGTCCTTACATATGAAATTGGCGTTTCATATGGCAGAAATGAAAACGATTTTTTTTTATGAAACTATTTTTTTATTTAGTCAAAGTATGTACCATGGCTATCTATGCACTTTTGCCATCTCGAAGGTAGTTCATTGATTCCTTTACTAAAAAAAGTGTGTGAGCGAGAATCAATAAAATCTTTGAAGGCCGTTTGGACAGCCTCGTGAGAATTGAATTTTTTTCCTTGCATGAAGTTGTCCAAATTCCGAAAAAAATGGTAATCAGTTGGAGCAAGGTCCGGGGAGTATGGTGGGTGTCGAAGACATTCCAGTCGCAGCTCCCGTAGTTTTGCGGCCGTCAAACGTGCCGTATGTGGTCGAGCGTTGTCCTGAAGCAGCAGTGGGCTAGATCGATTGACCAGTCTGGGTTGTTTAATGGCTAGCTTTTCCATCATCGTTTGCAATTGTTGACAATACACATCAGCCGTGATTGTTTGCCCAGATCTTAAGAAACTGTAATGGATGACACCGGCACTAGTCCACCAGACACTTACCAGTACCTTTTTCTGAGTCAACTTTCGTTTCGGGCAGAATTTGGCTGGTTCACCTGGGTTCAACCATTGTGAAGAACGTTTCCGGTTGTCGTACAAGATCCATTTTTCATCACAAGTAACGATACGATTCAAAATGCCTTCATTATTGTGCCGGTTGAGAAGTGAAACGCAACACTCGACGCGTGTTTCTTTGTTTGCGTCGCTCAATTCATGCGGTACCCATTTTTCAAGTTTTTTCACTTTTCCAATTTGTTTCAAGTGAATCAAAATGGTTTTATCACTCACACCGAAGCCTGCCGCTAACTCTGACGTGGTTTGCGATGGATCTGCTTCCACAATTGCTTTTAATTCTTCGTTATCAACTTGTGTCTCCGGCCGTCCACGAGGCTTGTTCTGTAGGTCAAAATTTCCAGAACGGAAACGTTGGAACCAATAACGTACCGTATTTTCTTTTGCAGTAGCTTCCCCATACGCATTGTTAATCCTACGAGCCGTTTCTGCAGCACTAGTGCCGAGGTGAAACTCATATTCGTAAATATAGCGATATTTTAAGTTCTCCATATTGTGAACAGAACGATGTGAAAGAAAAACAAATGACGCGATAACAAATAAATTTCGTAATTCGAACACAGAAATACATGGTCTTAAATTTGAAATAAATTTGAATTTGGAATTCCTAGCCGAACGCCACATATTTTGAATCAAAGTTGCCAGTTCGCCAAACGCCAATTTCATATGTAAGGACCTAATATTTTTGCCGTCGTAGAATCGTTAGGCTTTAAGTTGTCCGTTATTGCTATGTTAAAAAACATCAAAAAATGGCTAATCTCCTGAATACACATGTTCATTGATGAATTCCGGTCGATGAAAGTATCATCCATCATCATCATCATCATCATCATCATCATCATCATCATCACCATCATCATCACCATCATCATCATCATCATCATCATCATCATCATCATCATCATCATCATCATCATCATCATCATCATCATCATCATCGGCCTCCCCAAGGCTCGCCATCGCCAGTCAGACCTTTTTTTATGCCAACCGGGCGCACAGCCCTCTTAATGGTAAGTGATCACTGCGGCCCATGGACACCGAAATCCTTTGATCCCCCAATAAGAAAGCATAAGATCTCGAATGCGTTGCCTACCCTGAAGGCCTAAGATGGAATGCCTCTGTGCCAGTAATTTCACCGGCTGCCTTAACCCCCTACCGGAACACAACAGTGCGAGCACTGCTATTTGGCGGCAGGTTAGCGGGGATAGACGGTGCTACCTCCCCGGACGGACCTAGAACCAGGCCCTACCACTAGCAAAAAGTCTTGCACTACTTGCTTTCACCGGTTTGTGTGTGAAAAACTTACCACGCTAGGTGTAGGCTCGGCGGCTTCGCCGTCTGTCTCCACGAACTTGGTCATACCGGCGAGCGTGCGCTCTCCGTTGTAATCCCGCACTTGGTTGTCCTTGGTGTAGAGCTTGATCGTGGGGAACGAGGTGATCTTGGTGTGTTCGAGCTCGTTGGCGGTCGCGTCAATCTTGGCGATCACGACGTCGGCGTCGGACTCGAAGTGCTCGCCGAGCTTGTCGTAGATAGGGACGAGCTGTTTGCAGTGGCCGCACCTGTAAGGCGGAGGTTGAATTGTATTCAAATTATTTCAAATCAAATCAAATTCTTTATTAAGTAAGTAGGACACATCTGAGCACTTCTACACGTCAGAAATGAATTAACCAGCGCTTCCAAGCTATTGCTTGAGATGAAGAGCCGCAACAAACTCAGCAGAAGGCCTTTTTTCAATAATTTCACATACTAATTCACATTACATTTGCATTATATAGGTCATAGGTATCATACAATATATAGGTATGGGTCGGCCCCTTGTCTGGGATGCTACTTGCGTAGATACCCTAGCACCGTCCGATATTCCGAGCACGAAAACCAGTGCTGGCGCAGCGGCATCTTCGGCTGAAGACTTCAAACGCCGCAAACATGCTACCCTGGGAAGCAGTTACATGTTTGTGGCTTTTGGGGTCGAAACTTTAGGGCCTTGGGGGCCCAGCGCACGTCGCCTTTTTAAGGATTTGTCCGCCCGCCTCATCGAGGCTTCTGGTGACCAAAGGGCTGGTCACTACTTCGCTCAGCGAATAAGCATTGCCATCCAGCGCGGCAATGTTGCCAGCCTTTTGGGAACCTTGCTGAGCGACACTGATCTGTGCCAATTTTTTTATTTATAAGTTATTTTTAGTTATAGTTTTTAGTTTTATTTTTAAAGTAAGTATTTTAGTTTGTGTTTAAAAATAAAAGAATTACTACTCATATATAGGTACGTACTAAAATTACATTTAAGGGGTGTATAGTCCCTAACTTAAATTTAAATCTGAGATGTATGTAATGAAAATATTAATTCATGACAGTAGGTCTAAATCTAAATATGTATAACTAAGAAATAATCACAAATGTTTAGAGATTGTTTGTATACATCTCTAGTTATCTTAAAGTTGTAAACAGTCTCTAAAATTAAATCATACTACACAAGTTTAGGAGATGTGTACGATCTCCTTAGTCAATTTTGGAGATGTAAGGTGTTTTCAACGGTCAAAATATGGTTATCATAAAAAGGTTTACAAAATAGTTGGATTTTGCCGACCCCACACTAAGCATAGCCTGTCCCGTGCGGGCGGTTTAAAGATTTACAAATCCGAGTTTGCGGCCAAACGAAAAAAAAAAGACCGATACGGGGGTAGATTTGGTAAGGGCATATATGCATATACTATGCGTTCTTTTCGAGATAAAAAAGTAGGTTACTTTCATTTCGAAAAGAACGCTTAGTGCCCCCGGGAACGTTTTAATCGAATCCCTCGAGGAAGAAGTTGCGAGCAGAAGCTAGTATGAAATATTCACCAAGAAATTTAAATATTCCAACAACAAACTACAATCTACAAGATACGTATAGGTTGAAGATAACATTATCTCTCGCGCCTTAAACCTATTACCCCCCACGCTTCCACGTCACAATGTCACCTCGATTACTCATCCCTGACAACTTAACATAATGCTCCATTTCCAGCCCGCTGAACAATGGCTACTGACATAAATATTTGAACGACATTGAATGTAATGAGCGCCGTCAGGGGGACACTTGTGCAAATTATACGGAACAAACAGTTGCGTCATGCTTTCATGAAGATTCTTACGGACTGAAATGGAATGGAGTAAATTATATCTACAGGGATGAGACACGTCAGTAGTAGCGCTGTTGCTAAGTCACTCGTCTCATTTTGGCTTGGAAAATGTATTAGGATTCTGAGATTCTCACATCTGCCCATATTGAGGTTCTCTACAATTTACGCAACTTTAAAACTATGCTAGTTTCGTATACTAGCTTCGTATACTAGATACATTGATCTATTATTATAAGTAAGGATTCACAATCAACCGGAGAAAAATTGCCCGTCGAAACGGGTGCCCGAACAGCTTGGGCACCCGTTTGGCGCTCAGTAAATTTGACACTTATGTCTATAGTGTTAGTTTTACTTTTGTATAAAATATTTATCTTGACACATATTATAAAGAGGCGTTATTAGCATATTGGAACGTATTTTCTAATGTCAGTTTGCTCCATATATTTTGACATATTCTGTTAGGCACTATCCATATGTTATTAAAGGTCAAAGACTAGATACGAAGACAATGTGGAACTGTGCAGTTGACGTGTACTCGGATGATTGGATGTTGCGAAATTATAGAGCATGTTCACGTAAACAACCTTGGAGGAGACATATGTATAGTATAATGGAAATTGTGGAAAAAAATATAATGTTCGCTTGTAGTTGTAAGCATATGGCACGAAAAGGTATTGGTGTGATACTGTGGCTTACATAAAGAATAGGCGCAAATTACTACGAGTCTATTTCCCACTTATCAGATTAGAATAATACTTCTTTGCTCATTTGGAACAATAAATCTCTCCTATAGCACTTTTATTTAGCCAAGTACTTATGCTTCGGTACTTTCGATAGCTCGCTATTCTATTCCGTTATTCTTACATGTTTTGCCGGTGATTAGTCAAGAATTGCAGTAATAAATTCAGTGGCATGTTTTTTTCTACATTACACATACATTGTATATATTTATACAGTGTATTTGTACATTTTATTTATGTGTTTTTTCTATCTTACACATATGGTACACCGTATTTGTACACTTTTATTTATGTGTAAAAATTACATGTAAAAAAGCATTTAAATATGACTGACTATAAAAGAATAAGATTGCAGTAGGAAAGTGTCACATACGTTAAGCACACTATATCGACTACCTAGCTTAAAAGCGTATTCGCCTGTTAACCTCTCGGCCAAGTGTAAGAACAGTTAACAAGTCAATGACTCTTTGCGACTATCCGTTGATGCGTTATCGACAAACGAGATATGTTAACGAAGCAAATCGAGCTGTTAGAAAAAAAAACCATTACAACCGCAAGCCATATGGTTGATTTTTGTTCAAGATGAGATGACTAATATGTGATTATCATTCATGTGGCATAGTATAGCATGGATTTTAGAATAGAAAAATACAGGATCCTTCAAAATATGTTTTGTACATAACCAGTTTTTCAAGGCATGTATTTTCTAGGTTCAAGAGGCTGTAAAAATATCCCAATGAACTGAATAAAATACAAATACATGCAGTAAAACGTACAGCGCGACGATCGTAAAAAAAATTGTTACACTAGCGTAAAATTTTAACATGATCAATCACCGATGGAAATACGGTTGGAAAGATAATACGTGTCAGTGTATGCATAATAATTAGACCCCGTTGTGACCGTATGAACGGTAAAAAACGAGACGACAAATGTAAGTACTGGTAATTATTGCTCGAGTGAATTCACTAGTCATTGGATAATTTTTCAATATGAAAATTCCTAACTAACCGTATTGACTTTCCCTCACCACTATGGAATTATTTTAATCTACTAGGGTCATCCTTAATAAATAAAGAAAGAAATAACTCTTAGGCATTTCATACGTAACATCGACAAGCAAGAACTCGATTAATTAATATTGAGTAAACTGTAGCTTGTAGCTTTTTTTATACCCAGTGTCTTTATATGAGATATCCATATATCAAATTCAGCTAGCAAATTCGATCGTGGACTAGGAGGATAGATTCTTGAGCTCTTTTCATCCCCTATAGGGTTGCAGCTCTGACATAGAGACATCATCTACCTTACAAGAAAGTCACCTAGAAATTAGGCTAAAAATGTTGGGGCGAAGAATTTGAAGAGCAACTTCTTGGCCATGGCTTGGATTGGTACACTTCGAGAAGATTCCAGAACACTCACCATGGTTTGGACTGGTCAAGACACATCAATATGATTCCAGAACACTCCCAATGGTTTGGACTGGTCTAGACACTTCGAGAAGATTCCGGAACACTTACCATGGCTTATACTAGATACTTCGAGAAGAGTCCAGAACGCTCACCACGGGGCGTAGAACTCGACGAGCACTTTATTAGATGTGTTGAAGACGGCTTCATTGAAGTTGGTGGCCACCAGGACATTGACTGGCTGCGCGGCCCAGTCGGCCGGCAGGTCTTCGCTCAGAAGGTGCTGCTTCAGTACCGCCAAGGATAGACGGGTCTAGACACTTCGAGAAGATTCTAGAAGACTCACCACGGGGCGTAGAACTCGACGAGCACCTTCTTGGAGGTGTCGAAGACGACTTCATCGAAGTTGGTGGCCACCAGGACCTTCACAGGCTGCGCGGCCCAGTCGGCCGGCAGGTCTTCGCTCAGAAGGTGCTGCTTCAGGGTGCCGGCGAAGAAGGATTGCACGAATTCCTGTTGGCAAATTAACATGACATTAGCATCCGCTTTATTTAAATGGCAGCCGGAAATAAACAAGTTCGCTTCGGTCGCCGTTTCCGAAAAACACTCCTGCGAGTAGTCAAGTTAAGGTAAATTATCTGAAATATAACCAATATATTTTTGACGAAACTCTAGCCTAAAATTTCATTGTAACAGAAGTTAGTTTCGGAGAAAAATTAAATAGGACCTGGGCGACCGGGTGGAAATAGCTTAAAATTAGTTCTCCCAGATATGAAACCTAGATTTATTCGCCAGCGTAAAATCTTATATAGCAAAGTTCGCCGAAATAATTAGAGCCGTTTCTGAGATAGTACTATATCGAAGACTAGCGCATTTAAAGTATAAGATATCTTAATTTGACGGTTCAATTCCATTACAAATATATATCGCATAAATTTGACTGTTAATGTTTTATGAGCACGTAAATGCCACGAAGGCGCAATGAAATACAAATAAAAAAGTAAACGCACGACTTTGCAATAATTTCTTCGAATGTACAACTGTACACGCAACTTCAATTTATTGTAACAAATCTTCGGCTTACGTTTACCTCGCAGTTACGTTAAATTATTCTCAGATCAAGTACATCTACTACTACTACAGCCCTTTTGCGTCCCACTGCTGGGCACAGGCCTCCTCGAGATGATAGTACATAATAATAATTAAACACTATAAGCGATGGTTTAAGTGTTTAAGTGATCGCTATAATACCCGCATTTCAAGATTGCAGAGTTTACGGACATATTTGAATTAAACTTTGAAGTTACATAGGAAATTCTATACCAGAAATACATGGTTTTTGAACGCTGAATTTTGATATCAGCGTGTTCAGCAAATCGTTCGACAGCTATGAGAAATAAATCTCGTCGGTCGTTAACATCAGCTAATAATATACCTATTATTTTTTACGAAAACGTTGAACTCTACGAGTACGCCGTATGTCGTATGCCTGACCTATAAACGTCATTGACTTGCAAGTGTTTTTATCCTTTGAGTCACTCTATTACATATGAATATTATGTACATTTTAATTACTGTGAAACCGTTTATACCTTTTTTTATTAACATAGTTTGAATAGAGAGAGGCCGGAAAGAGGCTGTAGTGGTGGTGGGGTTTGAATATAATAGGTATCTATTTTGCAAAAACAAACAATAAGGTTTCACATTTGGACTTATGACTAGTTAGTTATAATAAATAATAATACGTTTTATTCAGTAGATAAGTTTACACAATATTTCATAAAATTACACTAGGCGTTTATGATATCTTAATTAACTGACAAAGGTATAAATAATCTAAATGCGGCGAAAACATTACCTACTTCTGTGCCTGAGCTAGGGTAAACCTGTGTTTCAGGCAGAGGCAGGCTTATGATTAGTTCATAATGGAATAGAATTGTAAAAATAATTACATAAGTCGTGTAAATTATGGGCTTCACGAATGACTGCAAATCATGCAATAACGTGTTGATAATACTAATTCGATACGTTGATAATTCGTAACATTACAGGGTAATAAAGTAAATCGACATATTAGACTATACTATTTTTGAATCTAAACCTTCATTTATTCGTAGCTCTTTGTACAACTAAAGGTGAGATAAGATGGAACAATCCGACCCTTTACTATACTTCACATGTATTAGAATTACAATGTTGATGAAAATTTAAATCCTGTATCGAATCACGATAGGTTCAAGAAACCGGAATTGTGCATTACATTTGGAATTGTATGTTTGGGCTTGCTGGTTGTCTGATTATGGTTAGTTATTATAGAATTTATATCCTGTATGAAAAGTGGAATATTGGAATAGGGATGACGACAGGGTGAAGAAATCGAAATTCTAATTAGTCCGTCAGTTAGGTAATAAAAAAATATTAGACACGTATTTTTTGTTTTATCAAATTCACAAAGAATGACTAAGTTAAAACGCATTAAAGTTGGAGAGTGGGGGCTAACTACGTCACCGTTACGTATAAATCGTACCTAACCATGACGTCACGCGACATTTCAACTCAATATATTAATATCTCTGTATAAGTTTGATTACGTGAAAAAAGAAAAAATACGTGTCCAATACTTTTCAATAATCTTCCCGATAGACTAAGGAAATAAAAGTTGTCGTCATCCCTATTGTTTTCGGGGGCGACAAATAAATCTAGCTAGGTTTCATATCTCAGAAAACTCATTTTCAGGTATTTTCACCCGAGCAAAGCATTAGACGTGTTTTAGACGTCAAGGAGGGCCGGTTGCCATCACTCACTATATGTTCATAACTTCTTAAATGCAAAAGCCCTAAACCAGTGGCCGGGGGATCACCCGCCTAAGCGAACTTTTCAGGATTAGATGTCTATGCCCCTGGTCTATGCTATGATTTCATCCCGACTTGAAAACAAGAAGGAGATTTTCAACTCTTCGAAATCTTTTCTTTTTGTATGTTCGCCGAAAATAAATAGTAAACGTGAACCGATTTAGATGATTCTTTATTATGCGAAAGGTGATACTTCCAAGTTGGTGCCATATTAATTTGGGTCAGTTCTGATGATTGGATCCATGAGGAAATGAGGGAACTCCTCAAAATTTGGTAGCACGTAGATGATTTCTGTGTCAATTTCGAACACTACAGAGTTACTTATGTCATTCTATAGTAATGTTTGGAAACTAGCCGAAAAAAAATACATAAAAAAAAACCGCCTTCAAACTCCGACGGACTTCGAAGTCGGTGTCAAGTGAACCGGTCCAAAGTAATGATAGTCATATCGTGAACTTGACATTGACATCGGTCTGTAGGATTTGAAGGCGGTTTTTTTAAAAATAAAATCTTGATTGTGACGTACCTCAATAACGTTCGCGGACAGCTCTTTGGAGGCCGGCTTGTACTTGGCCATGTCCTGTTCAAGGGCGATGAGGCGCGCCGCGGGGACCTCTTCCTTCTTCATGCCGAAGAACTCCAGGATTCTGACGACAATAGTGAACTGTTACTACTAGCACACCCACCCATACAAAATCTGCACACTAAAAACAGAATATTTAATAGTACTACATACAGAATGACCACGGAATCCCAAGCCTGAATCTAGCCGGCGCGCAACTCGCCCTTACCGTCATTTGTTTCATGCGGAGATGGAGAGTGGATCATTGGCCCGCGTAGTGGTACACACACATTTACAAGTGTACAGACGTCCTCGCACGCACACAGACTTCTTAGCACGCAAACATTGACACTTCATTCGAATTGTGTTTCGAAATCGTGCTTTTATAGACCTTGTCCGCCGTGTGCTAAAATATCATCTTGTACAAATATGTGCGCGTGTGTGCGAGAGTGCACGTTCCGTCCGGTTTTGTTATGGTAAGCCGCGGGCGGGGTGAGGTAACTTGTATTGGTGCGGGGAGGTGCGTGTCGCTACTGGTACTATATTACCACACCTCCTAATAAGGTATACTGTGCTAATAGGCTCAAAGGAACATGTACCCTGAACAGTTATTATTCAAGGGTGAAACGTCAGTCATTCTATATTTCCTTTAATAGACTGAAAAAAGCTAAAGTTGGTCATTTAGATTATCAGAAAATAAGTAAACCGTATTTTTTCTTAAGGTACTTAAACAACAATTGACGAAGGTACTTACGACGCTATAAAATTCGCAATACGAACAAGTACAGTCGGGTTCTCCAATATGTATATACACTTTTACACCTTGCTCCCTTGTAATAAGGTCCAAAAGTGATCATACATTAATGAACTCGACAAGGAGGTATAGTAGGTGACACGCATAAGGAATATCTACCCTCAAACTAATGGGACCCAATATAAAAAGACACCCTAACCCTTAGTTTATCCTGTTTCCCCCTTGCTACACCCAAAACCCAATAAATAGGTATCAAACTTTAAAAAATCGTTTCGTTTCGTGTTAACAATTGACTCTCTAATGCCTGAAAATTCTATGGGATTTCAGAACAAAGCAAATTTATAGGCTGTTGTGGTGGTGGGACCCTCATAAAATGATGTCTATGCTCTATGCCTCACCTCTGGTGGTCATCCTCGTCCGTGTCGATGGCGACCGACATGATCTTGTCGCGGTAGTTCTTGGCGACGGGCTTGATCTCTTGCACGTATTTGTCGAAGTCGCCATTTTTCTGCAACAAACGGACCATATAAGCTGGATTTAGGCAAGGTTACAGTATGGACAACGAGCTAGCTCTGTGGTGTTTGTTTGTCCTTCCTTCACGTCGAAACGACTGGACCGATTTTGATGAAATTTGATATGGAGATAGCTGGAGACCTTGAAAATAACATACTTTTTATCAAGATAAAAAGTATCCTATCTTGATATTTCCGAGAATACTTCTAAAACAATAGCTATCTATAGGTACATGTATGGACCATCTGATAAGTGAATTACCACTGTGACGAAAATTTGTGGCGAAAAGGCTTTTTCTTCACCCTTGGCCGTAAAGTGGCATTTTCTGCCCGCTACGCGGAGAGAAAATCTCACTTCTTGGCCAAGGCAAGACGTAAAACTTTTGACAAACCACGGGCGGTAATTCGTAAAGCCCCAGATCGCATATTTATGGCCCTCACCTTCGGTTCAGGCCACAGAAACCTGCGATCTGGGACATTTACGAATTCACCACCCTAGGTCTGTAATGTACTATTGTATGTGTTATATCTAACCTCATAACGAGAGATAAAGACAAAAGAAGCCACGGATGACATTACTCGCTCCAGATGCACATAATGCAATGCAAATAAATACGCATCCCTATTTCATTACTGCATCAGTTCCAGATTTAACGTAAGCCAATAAACGAGTCATTACGTAAAACAAATTAAAGTGTGTACAGGTTTACACAACTTAGAAGGCGCGTGGATTAAGCAAAAATGAACTCTACTTCAACGGTTTAAGAGCTTCGTAACGCGCCTTCTATATTGTGTCATGCTATACGTGTAAGTTGAAATTCGTGAAGCTACTTAGTCACGCCGGGCGTCGGTGTTGCAACTTTACTTTTATCTCGATTTGAATTAACTGCGATACGCAATGCGAAATAATTGTACTATTTCGAAGTGTATGAAAAATTTGTTCAAGTTATTCCAACTTATTTCCGATTTTCCCTGAAATTTTCATGCATAAATTTGACGAGAGAAATTGATTACTAAAATTTCGATAAGATAACTACTTGAAATAGTACATTACAGACCTAGGGTGGTGAATTCGTAAATGTCCCAGATCGCAATTTTTACTTCTCAACAGTGAACAAGTGGTTGTTATGTTATAAAGATAAGAACAACAGGATATAGAAAAAGAAATATCAATCAGGTCGATTAAAAAACAATTCTAATCTTCTAAACACTACAGTATGACCTAGTTTGTTTTTCTTCATCTCCACTATCCAAAGGTTGTCTGGTAGAGATCGCTATTGAGCGATAAGACCGCCTGCTGTATGCCATACCTTTTTGTGTAATTACATAATGTCTACTGTTCCTTGATTGTGTGGTGTTCAATAAAGTATATTGTATTGTATGACTTAAAAGATGTTGAAAACGCAGTGACTTTTCATAATAATGTTAAAAACTGGCTGATATCACAGGCATTTTATGATGTCAAATAATACTCTTGTTTATGAAAAAACATTAATCTAGCGAATAAATTTATACCTAACACTATTTGTAACTTTATTGATGAAATGCTTTGTAATTATTACATATAATGTACTAGTTGGCTCGGCGAACTTCGTTTCACCGCGGATTCCCAATCATTTTTTTTTGTGCTTCCGATTCCCGTTTTATTTTTTGTTTTTAAACTACCTAGAACTGTGGTCTACCTTACATATTTAGATCCCCCGTTCCTTTTTTTGAACTTTTCTTACTATGTACAAACAGACACTCCGGGTTCTGCTCTTTTATTATAGTATAGATAGATAGATAAATGAGTATGAGTATACGGTAGTTTAATATGTAGATATTTAATTGATCATACTTTAGTAGTAAATTTATTATGGCGTTGGAAAGTCTTACTTTCAGATTAGCTTTCTAACAGTGTGCGAAAGTCTATTGCCTATAAAATTGGTGTGACCTTTAACGTTTCTCTAGGCTACTCATCTTCTCATCCAAAACCTACCAGACGATTCTTACCACTTGTTCAAACAATACGGAACCGGTTGTGATGTAGATGATTCAGTAAATGCGAATTTAAAACCGCAGTTCAATACGTCGCGAAAAAACTTTCATTTTACATTCATTAATATATAAACTTGTCAATTCAGATCTGAAACTGTTAAGCGGAATGCTGGCCTACTTAGTGACATGACGAGGTACAAAAAACGGCTCCATTTTTTTGTAGACAGCGGACTGGATTCTTAAATACTTTCACACGCAACGTGGTCTCGCCGACCTAGAGATGACCTGAGTTGAACTTTCACCATTCATTACGGCGTGACGGGATTGCATCTAAATGCGTGCGTCTGCGGTTTCAATTGTTCTATGTTCGGAGGGTCACTGCTTAGGTTAGATTCGCGTATAGCACGTGTTAAGTAGACGCGTGTGTCGACCAAAAACGGCATACATGTATAACATATGACTAAGGTTTGGGTCCAAACCAACAAATTAATAAGACTTCAAAAAATGTATACACATCTTCATAAATGAAATATTAGTTAGTTACTTGTAAATAGAATAAACCCCTAAAATAAACGCTCTTATTTAAGTTTATTACACAACAGAGACGAAATTATCGCGCGAAGGGAAATAGACGATACGAGTGAGAAATTACTGATAAGGCAGTTGGTAGCATAAACAATATTTAATTTTGTGTCAAAGCATAAAATTGATTTAAGCCACTGTGTTCTATTATTATTGGAAAATGAGAGGCTCGCACGGTGACTTGAATTAGTGATAATTATGAATTAAATTAAACAGGTTTTAACCATGGATACCTAATATCTCACCATACTTATCACATACTAGCTTTTCCCCGCAACTTCGAAAGCGCAGAAATATTAAATGTAAAATCCCGTTTTTTTCCCGTTCCCGTGGGAATTTCGCAAAATCCTTAGCGTATGCCTACGTCATAACATCTACCTGCATGCCAAATTTCAGCCCGATCCGTCCAGTGGTTTGGGCTGTGCGTTGATAGATCACTATGTCAGTCAGTCAGTCACCTTTGAGTTTTATATATTTAGATTTTTGTAAGATTATGTGATGTGCTTTTATAAAAGAAAAAAAATAGCACTAGATATTTTTTTGGGCAAGTATCCAATTTTCAGAAAGAGATTTACAAATATCTACCCAAAAATTGTTCATTTAAATTTTTAACAAGTGTCCATAATTTTTAGGTCAAAAACACAGAGAGCAAAAAATGAATTTTTTTTGCTCTCTGTGTTTTTATTCCTGTACTGTATAGTCCTGGCAAATATATATTTTATAATTCAGGATTGAAAGTGTAAGATATTTGATATTATTAGTCAATAAAGCTTACCTTGGACAGGAACAGGAGGAGGTGGTATTTGATCTGTCCACCAAAGATCTTGGAGGCGGTCTCGTGGGAGAATTCGACGATGAGTGGCATGCTCTGGACGAACACCCATTTCTTCAGCAGATCCTCGTCCAAGGCAGCCTCTTCGTACTTGACGCGGGGCTCTTCGAACTGTTGACAAAAATAATTGAAATCAGTCAATTTTATTTGACATTGACAATGATTATTTAACTGATATTTTGTAGTAATCTTGGAACTATAATATGTATTAAACACACTATCACCGGGACTTAATCGCGTATATTTTACCTCGACGTCGAGGTAAAATATAAATAGTTTTTACGCGATTAAGACCCGGTGATAGTGTGTATCGCGAAAGTTTGAGACAATGTATAATATGTATGATGTAACAATGAAAACATATCATAGACTGACTTTCTTCAAGGAAAGTAAAACAAAAGCAGGTACTAATAAAAAATACATTTTAGTTTTTCATTGTATAAAATGAGAAGATAGATAGATATCTACCACTTAGATGAAAAGATATTCTAGGAAATATCCATAAAATAAACAAAAATTATAAAGTTATATGACTACAATGTAGTATCTTTTATTAACTTACTTCTAGGGGTCAGAAAGGGTCAATGTCATGTTATCAGTAAAAGTAATGAAGTTATCATTCTAAAAAAGTCTATTGAACATAGTAACAGTGGCATCAACCACATGCATTTATACCATGTCTTTAAACAGTCCATTAAGTTTTGACTGACTGAAAGAAAATAGTATTGTAAATGTATCAACTTACGTTCTTGTACAGTACAACATCCTCAGCTTCAGCTTCCAACGCCTTGATGACCTTCTCATCGGTGACGAGGGCAAAGACCTGGTCATCAACAAGTCCGGCTGTGTTCAGGAAAGCCTTGGCCTTGGTGGTCTCCTGGTCGGGGAAGAAACCAAACACAATGACGTTGTTGGCAGCGATGAGCTCTTTGGCTTGCTCCGCCGTGGCAACCTCTACAGCGGGCGGGCCAGTCTTCTTCTTCAGCCAGGAAATGATGTCATCAGCTTGGCGACCACCTGTTATAGCAAGGTGTGTTACTAATTTGAATGAAAATGTAACTGTAATCAATTGGACACACTATACAATTGGTCCAATTAATGTAGACGCATTGGTACGGAACTTGAGCAGTGGCTTTGATGCTCAGAAGTCGAAAATAAGGTCTCATCGGCAGAGGGGCGCGGGACGCAGGGGGCGCTTTGTCATGTGTGTAAACATGCTCAGAAATTTCATTTTCTTTTGCTCACCGCTCGATAGATCCGTGCCGCAACTCATAAGATATTGAAAAAAAATGAGTTATGAGTTTTCTTAATAATTACCTGTGTAGTCAACGGGGTTTCCGTTCTTAAAGAACTTCAGGGTGGGGTAGCCGCGGACGCCGTAGCTCTCGGCTAGTTCCTGCTCCTGCGTGGCGTCGACCTTCGCCAACTTGATGGCAGACTCCTCCTCCAGGAGTTTAGTGGCCGCCTTAGCGTACTCCGGCGCGAGCGACTTGCAGTGACCGCACCACGGCGCATCTACCGAACAAGAACACGTTTACACTTGCACTAAGCAATGGACGCATGCACACAACCGGTATCTTGACGTGTCAATATGCAAAGTGAATACGAATCATAAAAAAACGTCACACTATTTTCTCACACCCTGCTCAACTTTAATAAAGTAAAGATAAAAACTTACAGAATTCAACCAGGATGAAGTTGTTGGACTGGATAGTTGAGTCAAAGTTGGATTTGCTCAGCACGAGTACATTCTCCTCTGTAGGTACATCGTCTCCGAGTGCGGCGCCGATCAAGGCTATCGCCACGGTGAGTAATAAAAAACGCATTTTGCCAAGCCGCAGCTTAAAACCTACTCGGAAGACGAAGAACTACGAAATGCCGACAAAGCCGAAATTTTATGCCACTTCATTCACTAGTCCAACTTGACGTTTGACGTGGCAGCGTCGATCGTTGTGTATGGCTGCGATTGGTTGATGTTTTGTTTTTAATTTGCACGAAACAACAAAACGACTATGATAACAATACTTTCAGCCATCCAGTTAACGAGTTCTATGTTTCTCGAAAACAAAAAGCGGCCATAATAAGAAATGTTTTTGTTAAAAACTAGCAATTTAAAGAAAGCTAACTATAATATATCATAAAATCGTAAGTAACATATTTGTTCTTAAATATACATACATGTCATGCGTTAAACCGGTTTAGTAACACGTATAAAGACACGTATCACAAAAATAGCATTCCTTTGACGTTTAACCCTTCTGCTGCGTCGGAACTACGAAATTGTCAAAATAAAAAATAGTAGATAACAATAATAGTACCTACAATCCTGTACAAACGTTTAAAAGAAAAAAAAACTAATAATGTTCTGTCTTGAATTTAAGAAAATATTAATGCTTTTTACAGGTGATTATTGAAGACACCAGAGCTGAAGAGTATGCGTTAACTTAATATAATGCATTCCGTGATGGATAATTTCCAGTCGGTAGGTATTTAATAATAATCATTTATAAAACCAAGTACATTCCTATACCTACTTAAATTTATTTATTTAATCGTATCAATTCGTATCGCTACAGAGATTATAAATTATATTAAGAGATTTCAGCCAGTTCATGGCTTGTCACCAAGGGTGGTAAGATCTTCAGCGGAAGATAAGATCTTAAATGTATACACCTGATAAAAAAGTAGTTTAGGTACCTAAGTACTTATTACTACTACTACTTCAGCCTATTTGCGTCCCACTGCTGGGCACAGGCCTCCTCTCATCACGAGAGGGTTGGGCTATAGTCCCCACGCGGGCCCAGTGCGGATTGGGGACTTCACATACATCTTTGAATTTTTTCACAGGTGTGTGCAGGTTTCCTCACGATGTTTTCCTTCACCAAAAAGCTCAGTGGTAAATTCAAATTGCATTTCGCACATAAGTAAACTTAGAGGTGCGAGCCGGAATCGAACCCCCGTCCCTCTGCATGAAAGGTGGTAGGTCGAACCACTAGACCACCACGGCTTCGGCAAGTTACTTACTGTTGAGGCCTAATTGGTAGGTAAGCAACTGTTGGTAGTTGGATCCATTTTTTTAAATGTTGGGTGCCTTTATAAATCTCACAAAAAAAGATCGCGCACGTATGTTTCCTGGTATAGGGTACCTGGTGAAATCTAACGCAACATCACAATCGTTAATAGTACCAGGATCTATTTTGAGAACTCTGTGATAGACGTACCTATACAGGTATAGAATATGACAAGGTTCCATCTGGATTCGGCCCCATGCGTGAATCTCATATTGGGGGGGGTATTACGCGTCACTAAAATATAATCTACAACATATAACCATACATACTATATAACCTATGAACCTGTGTGATTGCACCACTCTTATTACCTTTTTTTTAATTTGTTTATTTACACAAAGTAGGTATTTATTTACAAAAAAAAAACAACATTATTTTTACAGACTGTACCTACAAACAAATAACTACAAAAATGCCAAATGAATGAATACCAACTGGCATTCACACCCATCACTATCATTTTACACGAATTTATTTTAAAAGTTAAAAAATTGGGTGTCGTCCAATTACTATGCCCCTGTCCTTCCTCATTGAGATGAGATGAGTTAGAAACACATTCATATTGGCACTGATAGCGCAAAGGTGTGTTAGCAAATTTTCGCTATATCTCAAATTGTTATGATTATGACTGCAATGATACTTATTGGTTTCTTTGATTTGGCAACTGCATATGTCTAACAATAAATTTTCCTTGAGATTATTTTAGTTATTCCATGTTCATTATCTTACGTGTTATAACGGATGGCGGGTGTGTTCGTATTTAGTGAATTCGTGCCGATTTTTTTCTTATAATTAAAATACTTTTGTAGATGCCGGAGCTCACAGTGACGTCAGAAATATATGGGGAATATGATTACAATACGAACATTGCACCAAGCATTTCTGGAAGTAAGTATAAAAAATTAAATAAAAAACAACTTTTTAAAACTAAATTCTTACAAAAACTTTTTTAACTTTCAGATATCATCTCGGAATTTCCATTTCTTCTACCAAAAAATTATATAAAGGAGCAGTTCGATGAAGATGGAGACTTAAACATTGAGAGGCCGCAAAAGGAAGTCATTAGGATTGGTAAGTAGGTAACACATATTGTAGAAGTTAGATTTAGGATTAATCAGGAATAATTGGATTGTCAGGTGAAATTGTTGTACAATTTTTGATATTAAAATTACTCAGGTAGGTACTTACCAAATTTGATTCTAGGTAACTATCTGCATCATCATCACGTAACTCTGCATACATAGTACATAGGCCTCTATGTACTCTACAAACCCTACGGCCTCAGACGGGTCTTGTTCCACTAGCGTTCACCGGCAACCCGCGACCAAGTCGTCGCTCCATCTTGTTAGAAGTGTACATACATACTCACGCCTGTTTCCCGTTAGGAGAGACCATAGAACGAAGTTGTACTTAAGTCAAGTTATCATTTCTTGAAAGACCCAAAACCAAACTAGCTGCGCCCTTCTCTAGACTTCAAATGATACATTGAGACTCCTTTTCAATGTCGGTTAAAATTTACAACACAATTTCAGACATTTACAACATTTTTTTATTAATAATAAGGTTTCAATTTTTTGTCTGTAAGTTATGCCTAACTAAAACGGTGCCTAAACCGGCTTCATGTTCCTGACTACAACTAAACTTAAGGACTCAATGTAATGAACATAATATAATCTAATTATAATCGCCTTCAAATAATTTAATTTTAATTTCAGAACACAGTTCAAAAACGAAAATAGCCTTGGTAGGACTGCAAGTATGGAGAGGAGCCTTTCTAATAGGAGACATGTTGATCAATCTAGGATTTAAAGGGGCACTAAAAGACAAGACGATTTTAGAACTAGGGGCCGGTACGGGCCTCACTAGTTTCATTGCTGGAATGTACGCCAAAAAAGTTGTATGCACAGGTGAGACTAATGTTACACTAAAACAGGTTAATGTGTATGAAGATGTAGTTATACAAAAATCAAACCACAGTTCACACCTCTACCACAACCACCACAACTAACAGCCTATTTACCTCCCATTGCTGGGCACAGGCCTCTACTCATCACGAGAGGGTTTGGGCTATAGTCCCCACACGGGTCCAGTGCGGATTGGGGACTTCGACACACATCCTTGAATTACATCGTAGATGCGCGCAGGTTTCCTCGCGATGTTTTCAGTTGCCGAAAAAGCTCAGCGGTAAATTCAAATTGAATTTCGCACATAAGTAAACTCGGAGGTGCGAGTGTATTCGAACCACATTCGAATGCAAGGCAGTAGGTCAAACCACTGGGCTATCACGTACTACCACTGCTTTTCACGCTTTTCGGCTTGTCAGTTGTCTGTCACGCATCTAGTAGCCTTTATTATCCTTATCATCGCTAAGTTTGTAAAATGTAGCATATCCATTTTAATCGATCATGACGTTGAATTTCATAATATTATTGCGTGACTGACTTTTATTACTATGAGTCAGGATTTGTTTTCGACGGTGTTTGATTTCACATCCATCCATTATCAAATGCATCGCCTAGATCGATGGCAAAACTAGTCTGGCTAAAAGACTTTTAGCGACCGTACGCGTGACATAGTTTCACCGTCAATCTAGCCAATCGTAACAACTTGTGAGTGTACGTTTACGTCGTCGAAAAACACAACTATGCTATCACAAAACTATAATTTTCATTCGTTTTGTTTTTCAGATATCGCTCTAGGTGGCATATTAGACTTAATTAAATTAAACGCGAAATACAATGACAGACTGATAAAATCTCAGTTCAGCGTGAGCGCGTTAGATTTTACTGACGCCGAGTGGAGCCAGCAGCTGGCTAAGGACATAAGCGACGTGGACATCATCATTGCTGCTGACGGTAAATCCTTATAAACTTAGTAAAGCTGCGGCCTAATTTGGACAAAAGTCCGCTTCATGTTTCTTTTCCATTTTTGCAACCAGTAGGTGGTGTTTGCAACGCGTATTGTCAACGCTCCATAAATTCATGTCAAAATAATTACCTACATAAGCTATGATGACGACGATGATGATGATGAGATTGTACGCGAAAAAAATAAAATGTTTTTCATCAATATCCAAAAGGTACTTAATAAAAAAAACAAAAAAAATATAAGCCCAGTAAGCATGGAAAGGGTTAATTAATTAAAACATTGGAACAATTTATCTTGACCCTTATCTTGAGAGAATAGGGCACAAATTAGAAACGTCAAGGTTGTTCACGCTTTCTTGTCTTTAAATTCAATTTTGGTTTGCAAGATTCCTTTGAAACTATTTTTCATATTCTTTCTGTGAGTGCGGTGAGAAGGTGAAATTTGTATAGATGTTACATGTGTGTTTGTATTCCAGTTGTCTACGACGATGACGTCACCGCCGCCTTCGTAGCGACAATCCAGAAGATTCTCAACACGAACCCCCCAAAAACCCTCTTCATGGCCCTCGAGAAGCGCTACGTATTCACCGTAGAGCACATGGACTCCGTAGCACCCTGCTACGAGACTTTCCTCTCACTCGTAGACAAGGTTAAAGTCGGCAGTAACTGGACTGTCCAGCAACTGCCCTTAGATTTCCCTAAATATTTCACTTACGATAGAGTCAAGGAGCTAGTGCTGTGGAAGATATCATCCAATCTGTGATAATAGTCAATTAAAAACGTATATTTTGCTAACATGGTGTAGTTTCATTTTTATTGTGAGCTTAACTTAAGCTTGAAATGATGAAATTCCAATGCAGGTTAATACTGTGTAGGTTATGGGCTTATGGGCACAGGTTATGGGTAAAAGCATCTGAACTATCTAGCTTAGCGGATCTTAAGCATGAAATAAACTTATAAAATAGTGGTCGTTTCGCGGCTGAAATTATGATGTTTAATATCCATTATTTGATGGTGGTATAAATGAAAGATTTATTTTTTGTGAAAGTCTAATTAAACTTGCTTTACTGATTTTACAGAGTGACAGAAACTTAGCTATCCGAACAGGTTTTTAAATAGACACACTAACATAAGTACCCTCCACATGCAAAAATGTACAAAGTACTAAAAACAGTTAGAATAACATAAATCAATGCGGTCGGTTAATTTCAATTTCAAATCAGCAGGCGGATTGAAGCTATTAAAATCAGTAGACAAAACTATAGAAAATAACTTAACAATTTATAAATAGCACGCAAAATACTTTAGCACGTCGTACTGAATAAACGGTAATAAAAAAATTAGTCAACGCGAAAACTAGATCATTTTTCGTGGGTGTAATCTGTTTTTCGCGTGGACTGTCCGCTACCACAGACGAAGAACAACTTGTGCAATAATATCTAAGCTTACGATTATTTCTGCGTGGGCCAGTGCTCGTTGTACTTCGTGAGGAAGGTTTTCCTCAGTTCGGAGTTGCGGGCCTGCTGGTCCTTCTCCTTGCTGAGGGTTTCCACGCTCTGGCCGACGCAGAGGTCGCCCGTGAAGTGGATTATGACGACTTGCGTGTTGAACGTCACGTTCTTATCGGGATTCTGCTTCGAGTAGCTGTAGGAGGACGGTGGGCCGAAGTCCATCGAGAAAGGAAGCGTCAGGTCCTCTGTTGAAAGAATAGTATATTGTATGACTAGGGTTAAGACTAAGCTTCGCAGTGTCTTTTCGTCCAAATTACCGCAGTGTCTTAAGTTGAAAGTCTTCGACCAGTGATGGCTTATGATTCCGAGACGTGGGCGCTTACGATGGGCCTCATAAGAAGGCTCAAGGTCACGCAAAGGGCAACGGAGAGAGCATACTCGCGGTTTCTCTGCGTGATAGAATCAGAAATGAGGATATCCGCAGTAGAACTAGGGTCACCGACATAGCCCGAAGAATTGCGATGCGAACCTTAAGTGGCAGTGGGCGGGGCACATTGCTCGCAGGATTGATGGCCGGTGTGGCCGGAAAGTTCTCGAGACTCTCGAGTGGCGTCCGCGAACCGGGAGACGAGCTTTCGTCGCGGGAAACCGGTGGCAGCAAGTAGCACAGGAACGGTCTGTGGCGAGTGGCGAGCCTTGGGGGACGCCTATGTCCAGCAGTGGACGTCTTTCGGCTGAAATGATGATGATGATGACTAGGGAGTAAAATGGTGTATTTTACAGCGGATGACGGATTGAATCCAGAGCCAATCGAAAGAGGGAGATTCTAACGTGGAATCTTGAGCGAGGCATGTAATCTAAATATGTCACCCAAGGTGTATCTAGAAAAACATTGTGACGATATTTCTTTGAAAGTTGTTATTCTAAGTTTACGTTACTTCTTCTACGGCAGCAGGGAGCAAAATTGTACTACGAACCTCACGATAGTGCCAACTGGTGAGCAGGAATACGGTGGACCTCATTAAACAGGGGCTATATTCGAACTCTTAAATAGGAATCTCCCTCTTCCCTATAGGATCGCTCACGCGTCAAGTTGCACTTTAAATTGACGCGTGAGCGATCCTATAGGGAACAGGGATATCCCTATTTTAAGACTTCGAATATAGCCCGAGGCTGTTGTGGTGTCTACAACAGCCTGGCTATATTCGAAGTCTTAAAATAGGGATCTCCCTGTTCCCTACAGTATCGCTCACGTGTGTTGTACTCGTCCTGGCCCTGCACGGAGTCGCCGGTGCACTCGGGCCCGCAGCGGCCGTCCTTCAGTATGCCCCGCATGGTCGTCAGCTTGCTGATCGCCTTCTCGCTGCTCTTGCCTTGCTCGCTCTTGTGCTTATCGATGTTGCGAAGGAACTTCTTCATCTGGAATAAGTCGGGAGCCATTGGCTGGCGTAGTCGATATTATCTTACACCTAACCGATCGCCTACGATTTCGAGCGGCAGCGGCAGCGGCGAGCGTTTCACGGACACATTGCGCGATCGTGACGCCCGCCGCGCATCGGTTAGCATTCCGCTGCGCGCAATATGTCAGTAAAACGCGCGACAGTGGGTGTAAGTTGTCTTTGGCGTACATAGTCTAATGCTACGTGCTATACGGTTAGGTCAAAATTGCACTATTATCAATGAACATGGCGGATCATAGTAGATTGTACAAGGGGATAAAGTGAGCCATAATGACACGATTTATTTATTTTCCCGAGCGGAGCGAGGGCTAATATTTACGAGGGGCAATATATTCAGCCGTGAGTTATACACTCTATATTTCGACAGCGAGAAAATAAAGTGTTTATTTACTTTAAAGCATTATGGTGAAAATACGAGCATAGAGGCATTCAATCTTGGTCCTCAACGTCGGCAATGTTATGAATATAATTCCTTATGGCCATGGGTTACAGAGAACACTTCGCATCGAGTGACCTTATTAGTTTATGTCCTACTGCCTTGTATTGTATTTTTCTTTAACCATCAGTCCATCAGTCAGTGGGTTAAACGACCAAAAACTGACAATGATGAGCTGAACTTAAGACAGAATGACTGTGTAAGCTTTATTGTCCAGTTAAAAAGTAAGTAGACTATTGGTAAAACTCACCGTCTTCGATATCTTCTTCGGCGGATCCTGGTACGACATCTTCGGCTCGCCCGGATTGCTGCCGATCACATACATTGTATTCTTCGGTATATCGAAATCCGAATACACCGAGGGCTGACTCTCCACCGGTTCTTTTATCCGGCCCGAGGACTTGCTGTTAGTCGGGGCGTAAGTAGACTTCTCTGGAATGGGCTTGGTTATGGGTTTCTTTCGATTCTTTTCCTTTTTTTGTGCCGGTCGCTCGTCCTCGTTGGACAAGCTCTCTTCTGAGGTGGATGGGAAAACTTCGTTCAGGCTCAGCACTTCAACGTTGCACT
Organism: Aethes cnicana; assembly: GCA_963971205.1. Taxonomy (NCBI): domain Eukaryota; kingdom Metazoa; phylum Arthropoda; class Insecta; order Lepidoptera; family Tortricidae; genus Aethes; species Aethes cnicana. The sequence continues at coordinate 4,597,534 of OZ020285.1, forward strand.
CTTCGAGGTTGGAGGGGATTTCGATGTCAGCCAATTGACAGAGTTGGTCGGTGGAGTGGATGCTGATAAAGGATTTCTGGCCGGAACAGAGGGGCGTCTCATCGTCGGCGGGCGCGCTCGGTTTCTTTGACACTGTCACTGTAAAGATTGCTGTTCTGGGGCTCCATTCCAAACGGTACATATAGGGATAGTTATTGTCCCTCTTCTTAAATAGGGGTTCATTCTCTGTCTATCAAGTGACAGTTAGGGACTATACATCCCTTCAATGTAATTTTAGTACGTACCTATATACATATATATTTTATACATGCAAAGCAAATGTAATTTGTAACCATGTGGATTTATTGGAAAAAGGCCTTCTGCTGAGTTTGTTGCGGCGCTTCTTCTCAAGCAATGGGTCTAGGAAGCGCTGGTAAATTCTTTTTTTGACGTGTAAAAGTGCCCCTATGTGGCTAATTTGCGGAATAAATAATTGAATTTTGACAGTTAAATCAGTAAGTCCATCTCGCTAAATAGGGATAGTATAACACTGATATACTGTCAAGGTAGAAAGTGTATTTTTATTAAGGGATACCGTTTCGAATAGAGCCTCTGGACAGACTGAGGGATCGTATCCTAAAACAATGTATGCTTTTGCTTTCAGTACTTTGCAAACTACTATTAAGTATGTAGATGTATGTCGGTCACAAAAAAAACAGAAATTAAAGTTTCACTAGTTCTTACTAAATTGAACTGCCAACTATTATGATGAAATTGTTGAAGTAAATCCGCAGTCAGACGAGGATTATTCAAACACTTATTAATGCCACGCGGTAGAGCAGCCCGTACCTATTTACTTACACTTTGAACCAAATTTAGGGCAGCACCGTCCTTGGATATGGATATGCATATGCATATATTAACTTACATTCATCATAGTATATGCAATGGCAATGCCAAAGTCGAAGTCATCGAGTATCGGCGGTTTACAATAAAATACTGTAAATTATTAGCTCTTTTCTTACCAGCGTAAGTACAACTCTCCGAGGCGTTGCAAGCAATAGCTTCTCCTACAAAAAAGTTATGAGAATGTATGTTAGTTGGTAGCTACATTTACTTGTCCGATAAACTGCACATCCATAGCGATTACCTTCTTCATTGCGTTTGTCGGTGTGTGTTCCTAGTTTGCTTAAATCAGATAATTTGCGGGCATTCTTCGAGTTTGACATATTTAAACAACAAATTTCAGTTTGTGAACTTTGTCAAATGGCTTCCCATTTTTCTCTTCATTGGTTCCAGTTTTGACGTTCCAATTTTGATTTTTCCAAAGACAAGCGCTCCCGACCTCTTTACGTGAAATAAAACCATGGGGTATTGAAAATAATTATTATTTCATTAATTTCATATCTAAGTACGAATAGGTCTAAGGGGATAGAATAACAAAATTATTCCATTGAGATAAAAAAATGTGAAAAAAAATGTAAAATACCGCAAATAAACGAGATTAACATCTTGTTATCACTAAACGTATACATTTGCATATCGTATAGTTACTAAACGGTCAGTTGTTGTTGTTGTTTAAACGTGATTTTAAGGCAACTTGCGCACTAATAAAGTATTACATGATTACGGATTGTTTCTTACTTTGTCACCTGGGGGAGCTGAATACATTCTTAGATAACAAATGTGCAATTTTATAAGGGGGTTCGTCCATTGATCACGTGATATTTTAGAACAGCTTTTTAGAAACCCCTCCCCTGGAGATGTGTGGTAAGGGTATAATTATATTAACAGTGATATTTCGTGATTTTCTCTTAGCACTTCAAAAGAATGGGGGGACCCATTCTTGTCTCAAGTAATGAATGGACGATACATAACGTATTTACCTACCACTCTGGTTATTCTAAATGAATATGAAAGGCATCTGTTTTACCTTAATATACAATATTAAGTCTTATAGTTCTCAAGTAGGCAGTGATAAATGGTCTAATTTGAAAATCGACAGTCACACAGTAGAGAAACATTTTTAAAAGTTAATAGATTACGAGTGTATAAAAAAACATTCAATAAAAATATTGCAATACAAATGGTGATGAATAAAATTATTTTTAATTAATCTAGCTGATACAGTGACCTTGGACAAAATGCTGAGCGGTATAAGCTCATCTTCATAAGGTCCCATATTTTCCCGTTCCCGTAGGAATTTTGGGCCACACTCCCCAAAGAACTTACTTGCCAAATAGGGTATTACACCATTTTTTTAAATGTGGTTATTCAAATGATCCTTATGTCGGATTGAATGATAAGATTTTTTATTTCGATTTTCTTAAAAAGTACTTTTGAATTTTCATTTTTAGTTTTCGCGCTAAAAAGCTAGCCGCCATGTTCGCTTGGTCTGTGACGTCACTAGGATAGTAAATATACCTGTACTTAGGTATATTATATAGTAACCAAACAAGTGAAGTCAAAACTTAAAACGGTTACTTGTAACGCGTTGTTAACAGTAGAAGTGACGTCATAGCAGCTCATAATATGGCGCCTACCGTTTTGGGACAGATTAGAAAACATAAATGTAATTATACAATAATTTATGCATTTTTATGATTAAAAGTTAATGTTTTGGGTAGCATTTTTATATAATCTATCATAAATCAGTACTGTATAATACCCTATTGCAGCTTCAGCTTCTACGACTGTATTGCTGTGAGTTGTGTGTCAATCATTGAATTAGTAACGAAAGAGTTAAAAATGTGTATGTATATTGATTATTTAAATATAGACATAAATTTAGATACTAGAAGTTCGAGCACAAGACCACAATACGTAAGCTAACTTGCTGGGTTTATTCCGAAAGTTGGCGACGACGCAAATAGCTGTCAAATATTTCGCGATTTTCATTAATTTCTGAATGAAAACATGAATAATCGCTCTATGGTTGAATAAAACATCAAGTATGGATTGCAACAATTAACATGTAATTTTGAATATTATGGAAGTAATTTCGATTGAAAACTGTCCATCGCATTTTCCATGCATTTTAATGTAATCTTATCATTTGAATGCCTACAAATGTAAAACGAGACGCGGCATTCAACCATAGAATTATTACTTCTTTTTAAAAGTAATATTAAGAATTTAATAAAAAAAAAGCGAAAATTTGACACCTATATGCAACGTTGCCTACCTTCGAAATAAACCCTCTTAATATCGACATTGAACACGACTCTTAAAATTATCAAAGAGTCCTAGACATCACAGTAGAGAAAACATGAGAAATTATTATTAACTTGAAACATAGTTTAGCAACTCAACCATGCAACTTCATTACTGCATTTTATAAGAACCTATAGAGGCTTTCTTTACCCTTGATGAAAAGTTTTATAATGGGCTCAAACAAGTATTATGCAATGGTACAGTAAAATACATAAAACATAAATTAAATCTGCTATTGTTTCAGTGTACTGAAGACTAACATTTTCAAAATACAGGTGTCACTTTTTTGACCGTTCAAATTTTCACAGCGGATTCTTTAGTGAAAACTAAACATGCGTTTTTTTTCAGTACTAAAATTTCGAGAGACATTAGCTGAAAGATATCCTAAAAAAACATGCGTTTGTGGATAGCTGAGTTGGGGAAGGCGGCAATAATGCTCGCCCCGCCCCCTTGTACATTTAAGTAAATTTTCTCAAACATGCTCGGAAATGTTCGTATTACTTTCAAAAAAAGAAGACGCGAGGCTGTCCATTGCCGGCCTTGGCCCGCAAAAACATTATTGTCGTGTGTGTTTTTTTTTTAATTCACTTGCTATTACACTACACGTCTGTAGAGAAACTGACAAATCCATGGAGGTAATAAAGTACAACTTCCATGGCCAAATCATCCACGATCATGGAAGTAGTAAATACTGATGTGGGGTAAGTGCGCCTAAATTTATTTCGCCCCTATGCCTTGTAAACAGCCAACTACTAGTTGACTAATATTTATAGTTTTCGATATATTTATGTTAGGCGCACTTACCCCATCCTGGCGCACTTGCCCCGACTGACCTTACGTATTTCCTCGCTGTTTAAGAAAAGCATTATATATACCTCAGCCGCAATTGCGATTGCCGGACTCGTACTAATAGAAGGCTTCGCTTCCCTCAGCCTTTTAACTGACTCGTCCGGCAATGCGCTACTTGGCGGCCTCTGCAATAATGTACTATTACGGAAGGGCACCGACCGGTTTTGCGGAGATGCGCGTGCTGCTAATTTGCAATTTGCATTGGTCGAGAGATAGGTGAGCGCGCTCCTCCCCCCTCACCGCTAACCCCGAGCGTCACTCAGTTCCCGATTATCCACACGTTACTAATTATTTATTCGGACAGCACATTTTAGTATGAAAATTTAACCTATGTTTTTTTTCAGAAATTGCATCTTTTATTGATACCTAATGCCTGGGAAAAATTTGAACGGTCAATAAAATGTCACCTGTATTTCCAAGCAGAAAAATGACAATGTGCTCGATTTTTTTTCAAGGATAGGAATAATTCCGTATCAAGAGAAAAAAATCTCAGAATTTTCCGTCCCGTAGATTCTGCGTAAAAAATAAAATTGGTTTTGCGTTATGACGGTTGAAATAAAGGTGTTTCCTTGGTCCAAGTATGCAGCACTACTTCTTGAAAAAAAGTGTTAACACTATTGACATTATTGATTTTTTCAAGAAGTAGTGCTGCTTACTTGGACCAAGGAAACACCTTTATTTCAATCGTCATAACACATTGTCATTTTTCACCCATAGCCAATTCTAGGGGCACGGAAAAATTCAACACATTTTCCACCCACCCTACCTAAAGTAGTTATTTAATTTAGCTATGCAAATTCCTTTCCTAAACATACATCAGAATAATAGAGCAACATTCATTAAGATACTGAGAGCCTAGGAACACTAGATTAACTCCCTGTTATTTTTTAAACACACATATATTTCATGCATATAAAATGCTGATATATTCATTCATTCATGTGGTGTAAATTCATGCAGCAAAAAACAGAAATGACAATGAATAAGTAACTACTGATACTGTAAAAGTACGAACTCTTCATGACTTAAATAATACAAAAAAAAACGCTATTTTGTGAAAATTGTCAATACCTATCATCTTCATCTCGCAACGCGTAAAATCAACCAACTTAACTACAATGTCATCCATTTCATGGACATTGACTAACACTCACGTCATCCAATCGGCAGTAACGAAAATATCACCTAAAAAACACTAATACATAATTTTGTCAAAATCGATTCGTCGATCGTTATGGCGCCAATGGGGACTATCGTTTCTTTGCTCACCAGTTGGCGCCACTGTTGACTAAGGTCCAGAGGTATAGCTGTCAAAGGCGACTTTATAAGATCAGCGCCGAAACAAAGTTTTAAATCTTAAATCTCATTAAGTTTATTAATTATAAATAACTATCATCATATCGAGTAAAAACGCCGCATTGTTGTGCAGTTCCGTTTTGTTTGGAAACAAGTTTTTTTTTCAAAGCGTTTACATTCATAGCCAAATAATCCATATTTGCGATAATTTCACGAAGGAGATCACTTTTCAACAGGTAAATTAAAGAAATTATGATTTATATCACGAAGTCCGCCAAAACCAGTGAAAACTGAATGTTATTAGACCTCACGCGACACTAGCGCCTCTAGTGGCAAATTCACACGCGATAGCCCCCATTATGCAAATTATGCGAGGAACATGCAAAATTTAATTTAATCATAATTATATCATTAAGTTTGAAAAGAAAAACTAAACGTCAAATGGTGTTCACGCACAAAGGCTCTATAACGTTATAAAACATTTTATAACAAGGATAACAAACACTATAACAGTATAGAAAATGAGTCCTTGATATAAACTGTTTTATAACGTCATCACCTTACAGTACTAGGTTACAATCGCCATCAGATATATGTAAACAAACAAGGTGATCATAAATAACTGAACACGATCTTAATATCAAAACGTTAGATGCATGTTCAGATATTATGGTCACCCTTGTTTGTTCAGATATATCGGAAGGTACAGTAGCGTCACTCACCTCCCCGCTCCAAACAGGTTACCTCACACCCCCCGGGGATAACGGGCGCGCGCTAGGGGCACTCAGTCGCGGATGTAACTCGCAAATTGGCTTTGACCGAGTGAGACGGCAATATAACTGCGCGCGAGTGACAGAGATAAAGTAGCGATGATTCAAATCAAGGTCCAGCCTAGACAGAATCACACACGCGCACATATTTCCACACCGTATTATTTGAGTGTGTAGTTTAGGTTCCGTTTGTATGGGGTGTCGCGGGTGTGACGGTAATAACCTCTGTGTGTGAGCACCATAAGCGTAATCCGTTGACAGTTTCTATTTCCAGTCTTGTGAATTATCTATGTTAATAGAATCGAAAGCGGATTCACTTTGAGACGTCATTTAGCTTCGATTGTACTTGGAGCCTGGCGGTGGTCGTTGCTTCAGTGAGCGGGTAAGTATTCGCTATACGGACCGCTTCCGCTCGGATATGGAGGAGCGTTTTCGGCTTTGGATGCTGCCGGAGGACATTTTCCGTTTGGTCTCCCCGTTGGAGGTCGATGGAGCGTTCTTGAAGTTTGGCGGGTTGGGCATTCTATTGTTCATATTTGAGGTTTTTCTTCGGACAGACGGCGAAGCCTCCACATTATTGAGCTTGGCCGTTGTCGTCTGTGGCTTCGGCTCGATGATGACAGGCTGTTGGTACTTGCCGACGGCGTTCCAGTGTTCCCGTTGCGCTCTAAGCGACGCGCGCATTTTCTCTTTGGCTTCAGCGTTATCCGCTAGCATTTGGTTGAGCATTTGGACCGTTTGGTACAGCGCTACCGGGCTAAGAAGACCGAAATCGTGTAGCGAAGACATGTGTAGTATGAAGTTCCTGTATAAGTTCTTCTCTAAGAGTTCCTTTCCTTTCATTTGTAGGAACATTTGGCAAGCTAGGGGTATTTGACAGTCACCGACGTAGTTGTATTTCATTACGTGCAGGTTCCACATCTTCATGAGTTCTTTCTCGCCTTCGTTGACGTCTGTAAACTCGTCTATCATCATCATCGTCTTCTGTTGGAGCCACAGCGGGTCGGTCTCGTCTTCGGAGTCTATGTCCAGCTCGTTAGGATACACCGGCAGGCATGTGATGGTGTGATGGTACAATCTGTAACCAAACGAATTTTACAACATGAGTTGTGGAAGTGATAATTATATCGATGTTTAAGTTAGGGACTATACATACCTTAAATGTACCTGTATATGTATTTCTATACATATTAATGTAAATGTAACGTGAATCTGTATGTTTAAATTTTGGAAAAAGACCTTCTGCTGAGTTTGTTGCGACGCTTCTTCTCAAGCAATGGGTCTTGGAAGCGCTGGTAAATTAATTTAAAAGTGACGTGTAAAAGTGCCCACATGTGGCCTATTTGCTGAATTTTGATTTTGATTTGGTATTTTTTTGGCCGAAGCCGTGGTTGTGCCTCCGCCTCGCATGCAGAGGGTCGGGGGTTCGAATCTGGCTCCCACCTCTGAGTTTACTTATGTACGAAATTCAATTTGAATTTACCACTGTGGTTTTCGGCGTAGGAAAACATCGTGGGAAACCTGTACGCATCTGCGAAGTAATTCAAGGATGTGTGTGAAGTCCCCAATCCACACTGGGCCCAAGTGGGGACTATAGTCTAAACCCTCTCTTGATGAGCACCTGGTGACCTGGTGTCAGGTGGTATCTGACGCTTTACCATAAACTGGACTTTCGACGTAAATCAGCAAAAAAAGCTACGCATGACCGACACGCGTGGCTAGATATGACATATGACTCTATATAGAATTAAAAAGAAAGAGGGGCTCATGATAATTACCAATTCTTTTCTGTCAAACCGAACTTGGTCAAACGAAAGGATGAAAGAGATGGGGAGAGTTAAGATGTCAATCATGACAAGTCCCCTACGCCATCGCTAGCACCCTAGACTGACGCGGCCTACTGACTACTGGAAAGCATGGCTGCTACATAGCATCTCGCATTGATTACCGGTTGTGTCCAGTGAAATATAGGTAGCTATTACGAGTCTATTTCTCCCTCATCCACTCAGCAACATCGCAAGGTGACATTGGCGTGATTTTGCCATCTGTAGAGCTCCTATAGCCAAACGCCCTCAGCATTGGAAGTCACATTCCCTTACCAGTAATTTCCTCTACGATACGGAATAGGCGCGCTTCATCATACATGACTAGAAACTCTGCAGTGACATTAGTGTCACGACGACTCCAAAAGCGCCATCTACATCACTTACAGTCAACTTCTTCTTCTTATAGTGCCTCTCCACTACTGAAGGTCGGCTGTCAGCTCCGCATATCTATTTTTATCTTTTGCCAGTCACACTTTTTTTTTCTTTTAGGGTTCCGAAGTCCACAAGGAACCCTTATAGTTTCGCCATGTCCGTCCGTCTGTCCGCACTATTGCTCGGAGATGCTTAGGTCTAGAGAGCTGTAATTTGGCATGAATATGCATATTAGTTACGCTGACAAAGTGGTACAATAAAATTTTGAAATATATTTTTTTATAGGGTACCTCCCCTACTCGTAAAGTGGGGATGTAATTTTTTTTCTTGCGTACCCCATGGTGCGGCATATCGTTGAATAGGTCTTAAAAAAATATTGTGGGTTTGTTAAAACCATTTTTTGATTAAGTGATGCGTTTGTGAAATATTAAGCTTTAAAGTGCTATTTTTTGTTAGAGTCACGTGCCCCCCCCCCTGCCAGCTAAATGGTGGTATTTGGATGGCTGAAAAAAATCACGGTTGTGGCATATATAACGTAGTTGAAAGGAAAACTATCAGAGCTAAGTAGGCTGTACAAACTTACGAGTAATAGTCGACCAACTTATAATGATGATTTTTCTCGAGCGGCAGGGGCGTCGGGCGGGCACGTCATACCACAGGCTAGCTAGATGCTAATAAGTCTTAGAAAGGTACTGTGGGCATCCTAAACTTCGGAACCCTATAATTTGCGCGTCGCCCGACACGCACTTGGCCGGTTTTTTGTTATGGCACTAGTGAACTGTGTGCCAGTGTCTAGTAAAAACTTTAGGAAACTCGCGATTAAAAATAGGATAGGAAAGGAACACAGTAGGATTTGATCAGGAAAGTTATGGGAAAGAAAATGAAAAAGGATGATAAAGGAAAAAATACATATTTATATTTTAATATCATTTAAAATTATGAAAGAGGATAAAATATTATAATACATACGAGGGAACATTAGAAGACAAGATAAGCGTGTAGGCAGAGGAACGTTAAGGGAGCAAAGGCTGGAAAGGAATAAGGATCGGTCGTACAGAGGGCAGGAGAAGAAAACATGGTCCATATCACATAGCTCAGCCCCACACTGACAGGTTGGAGAATGTAAGATCCCGAGCCTAGCAAGGTGAGAAGGAGTACTCACGTGACCCAAACGCATGCGCATTAATATAGATACGTTTCTTTTTGAAAAAGTAGATTTTGCAAACCACGGCTTGACAGGAATTTCTGGTTGAATATTATAATAATGACGACCTTTGACCTTGCCACTCTCTGACCAAAGCCTACTCCAAGACTCCCGGAGTGAAGCCTTGGGCAAAGAAACAAGGTCATGAGAATAATTTACATACGAACAACTGTCACCATACTGCACCGCATCCTTAGCAAGAAGGTCAGCTCTCTCATTGCCCCTGATGCCAGTATGACTTGGGATCCAAACGAACTTTACATTCATACCCCTATTATTAATAACTATGAGCTTTTCTCGAATCATAAATATGATAGGAAAGTATGGCTTGCTTTTAAAAGGAAATTTATCTAAAGCTTGAAGAGCACTCAAGGAATCTGTGAAAATAATTGTTTTGGAAAGCTTCATTAATAATACATACTCCACTGCATTTAGCAAACCCAGGCATTCTCCAGTAAAAACTGAAGATTCAGGAGGTAATTTTATCTTCTGGACTATATTAAATTGAATATGGACTATCCCCACACCAACACAACTCTCATTAGAAAACTTAGATGCATCAGTAAAAATATAGTGATGACCCTGCCATTCATTATGAAGATTTGAATTAAATTTTGCAATAGCTCCTGCATCGTTTTTGGCTAAACCCGATTTATAGACTATCTCTGGAGAGACTAACAAGGATTCATAACTATTACAAAAAATGGGCAAGGCATATTGACGGTAAATACGAGATTGGATAGACATTAATTTACGATAACTAAGAATTAAAGTCGGATTTTTTTTATGAAGCCAGTATCTTGATTCCGAAACTAATCTATTTAAAATCTCTAATTTTGGAAAAAGAGGGTGATTGGAAAAATGTATAAGTCTGAACAAAAATCTATCTGATAAATATTGTCTACGAAGATTCAATGGAGGCTCGCAACACTCAACCTGTAAGGCATTTATTGGGCTACTTTTCATAGCACCAGCTATAATTCTCATTGCTTTGGATTGAATTTTATCCATTTTTCCCATTCCTGCTTTACTTTCTCCATCAATCAGGAAAGTGCCATAGTCCAAAACACTCCTGATGAGAGCGTTATATAAAAGTTTTAAAGTAAATGGATGGGCACCCCACCAAACTCCAGACAAACATCTCATTATATTCAATAAACGCTCACATTTATTTACAACATGTTCGAAATGGGGGAGACCAGAAAGCTTCTTATCTAGAATAATCCCTAAAAATTTTGCTTGGTTTTTAATTGGAAGAGGCAAACTGTTATAAAGAATTTGGACGGGAGGAACAATGCGCATTCTCGAAAAGATTACAACATTACTTTTAGAAACAGATAATTCCAGACCATTATTATTTAACCAAGTTCTAAGCAAGCTAAGGGAGAATGTTAATGTATCGCAAGCTATATTTAAATTACTATCTACAGAATACAAAAGTAAATCGTCAGCGTATTGCAAAATGTTAACAGAGTTGTTTAAAGACGATTCTAGATCAGATGAGTAAATATTGTATAAAATTGGACTAAGAACCGACCCTTGAGGAAGTCCCTTAAAAACAGACCGAGTAAATTTTGTTGAATCATCAACATAAACAGAAATAAACCTATGTGACAGAATATTCACAATAAACGTAACTAACAAATCAGGAACCTCAAGATTGATCAGTTTTTCACGAAGAATAGAAATTATAACATTATCATATGCAGATGATATGTCTAAAAATGCAGCTACAACCTTCTTATTATTAGATAGGGCAATCCTAATGTCAGTAGTTAGAATACTAATACTGTCAATTGTGCTTTTGGCCTTACGGAAACCGAATTGTGAATTAGAAAGGAGGTTTTTGTTTTCAATGTGCCATTCTAACCTGTTCTTGACAAGATGTTCTGCAACCTTAGCTATCACAGAAGAAAGAGCTATGGGCCTATAAGAAGATGCATCATTAGAAGGCTTGTTAGGTTTTATAATTGGTATTACTTCCTGAGATCTCCATGAGGCAGGAATATTTCCGGAAACTAATGCAGAATTGATTAATTGTAATAAATAATTCAGAAAGGAATCATTTAAATTGGACAAAAAAGAGTACATAATTCCATCTTCACCTGGGGCAGAGTCCTTCACATAAGCCAGGACGCCTTTTATCTCGTTCGTTGTAAAGAGAGATGATAAAATATCAGGGTTAATGAAATTTAAAGAAACTGGAGAAATATTATTACTATATTCTGGAACAGTAGAAGGAGCTAATCGATCGAGAAACTGAGAAACCAGAGTCACAGGAAGGTTAGAAGAATGTGATGTATTAAAAGCCGATCTAAAACGTTTTATATTCTTCCATACAAGAGAGGCACAAGTGTTTGGAGACAGAGAAGAGCAAAAACTCCGCCAGCCTTGAAATTTTTTATTTCGGAGGAATTCTCTAGTACTGTTAATCGATTCTTGAAGTAAAACCAGATTTTCATTGGACATATCTAATGCATATTGTTGTTCAATGCTTTTTCGCCTACGAACAGCCTGAGAACACTCAGCAGCCTGAGGGCACTTTAGAAGGAGAATCTCCTTTAGACGGAAACACCTCGTCAGCAACTTCAATTATATATTTTGCTAAAGCGGAAGAACTTTCATTTTCATTGCCGTGAAGAATCTCTGGAAGTTGATTAGTCTTGGTGGACAAAATTGTTCTGAATGTATCCCAGTCAGGATTATTCAATCTGTGTTTGATTCGAGAGCTTCTTTTTTGATTGAAGATGGACAATCAATAGAAGTAGTAAGAAGAAGAGGGACATGATCACTGCCAAATGTAGAAGAGAGGGGAGACCAGGATATAGAAGATGTCAAGTCAGGCGTAGAAATAGACAGATCAACAGCACTTAAATTCTCACCGGGTCTGGTTCGGCGAGTAGGATATCCAGAATTTAAAACACATAAATTTAAGTCATCTAAAATATCAGCCAGTTGAGCACCAGCACTATTAGTCATGCTGCTTCCCCAAGCCTGGTGATGTGAATTTAAATCCCCAAGGAAAAGAAAGGGTCGAGGAAGAGAACTAAGAAGAGAATTAATTTCATCAAGAGAAGAGGGTGTAGCGCGGGGAAGATAAACAGAAATCAAGGAAATTCTACCAATGGTAACTCCAATTATACTAACTTCAGAATTTATAGAAATATTTGAAAATGATATTCTAGAAAATGATAGAGATTTTTTAAGCAATAAGGCGACTCCGCCATATCCATCAGCTCTATCATGACGTAAGCATACATAACCAGGAACACCAAAAGTGTGCCCAGACTTTAACCAAGTTTCAGAGAGGGCTACAATCACAGGATCATGCCTATTAATAATATAAATTAAATCAGATTTTTTAGGAACTACACTCTGGCAGTTCCATTGTATTATTTTCATTTTGAGGTTTGGAACCATTATTAACAGTGAAAGGACGATTAATCAATTTATTTATCATGGCAACGTGGGACGGTTGTAAAGAATCACAATTAATTAAGTATGAAATAAGTTCTAAAATAATATCTTTGACATCTTTTGTTTCCGTATTCGAAGTGGCCACTAAAGCACATCCATTTGCAGTTGGAGGAGGCTGGAATTCTTTCAAAATTGCATTATGTGCAGCTCGATCATAACCCTGAACCGACTTTGGGGGGGATCGGGGTTTAGTAAATACAGTCTTCTTATAAGAAATATTTTTACTACCATTTGCAGAATTGTTATTTTGTGACATACTGAATGTTGAAGATGGTTTCGTTATTAAAATGTCAGCAAAAGATTTATGTACTGCAGGATGAATTTTGCATGCCTCAGCATAAGATATACAACTGTGGGCCATAGTATTTTTAATTTCCTTTTGTCTATTAAATTCTGGACACGCTTTGCTAGTTGCAAAGTGGAAACCAGAGCACATAATACAAGAAGCAGTGTCTTCTTCTACTGTGCAAGATTCTCCTAAATGATCTTGGCCACATTTGTAACATCTTGGCTTCCCTGATCGACATTGATTTTTAGTATGACCATACCGACAACATCTAAAACATTGTATTGTGGGAAAAATATAAAGGTCGACCGGCAATGCATTATAACACATAAAAACCCGCTTCGGCAGGACCTGACCGTCAAAAGTAAGAACTACACTTTGTGTAGGTTTCCATGAGGTTTGACCACTCTCTGATGAAACTTTATAATTCAAACGACGGACCTTTAATATTTTACCACAACCAATCGGTGTAGTTATGTTCTCTTGTATTTCCTCAATACTCCAGTCTACCGGAACCCCACGAATTAGACCCATTCTCACGACATTGAAGGTTGGAATGAATGCCTTGAAATTGTTTTTATTGAGCAGAGTATAATTATTAATAAAGTTATTGGCATCAGAGTGAGACGTGAAAGATACAGCACATCTATTGCGGCCTATGCGTTTGACACTGCCTGGAACTATGTTCTGAATGAATTTTTTTTTCAAAAAAATTCCAAATGTTATCGGGTGCAGAATGGTGGAATCATTAGGTGCAGATTCAATTTTTTGGACATGTACCAAATAAGGAGAAGCATCACAAGCAAGATACTCCTTCCTACCAACCAGAATGGGAGCTGAAGCTTGTGCCGAGGGTATATCCTTAGAAGAGGAAGCACTCTCTGCCAAGATGTCAGCCTTTTGTGTTTGTTGATCATTCGATGATACGAATTTAGAACCACTCTTGTCCAAGACACCAGCATTTTTAGTTCGAATATAAGGTGGCATGATGAATTTATGTTTGAAATTGTTAGTTGGAACAAGAGAACTATCCGCAACGCATGAGCAGCTATTGTCTGATTCTTCAATATTATCTTTATCATCATGTTTCTTTCTCCTTTTACCGCAAGATTTGCATTTTTTATTGCCACTTTTCCTTTTCCTCACTTCACGAAACTCGCCATCACTTTTAATTATGGAGCCATCAGTCTCCATACCGCTCTGATCATCAGCGGAAAAACTATTTGTGCCTCCCTGGGAGACCGTAATATAACTCGCAACAACTGGGGGATTCAGGTCTAAACCCGAATCCCCCGCCGAAATATCAGGCGGATATACCATACACTCATATATTTACAAAGACTTACCAGAAAAACAGCTATTATATACACTAAATACTGAAAAATAAACTACATAC